>JBAJMU010000007.1:2353555-2372117 GCA_037952995.1 Hyposoter didymator
ACTTGAATTTACATGCGTTTAGATGGGAAAAATATAAAATTGGAAATGAAATATCTCACATTCTAGACGGCAGAAAATGTTTCTTCTCATAGGAAAGTTGTTCGTTTTAATGTCAAGAATATTTACACTAAATTTCAAGAAAATCCTAAATCAATCCGTTCTGCGATAGTTATACCTTAAAGAACTCTCGATAAATTGTACGGAACGGTGCACCAGCTGCGATGCTTTTTGTTTACGCACGGCATGGGGAGCTAATTCTAAGGATGTCCATGCATACGAAAAGACTTTTTGTGGGATGGGAAAATGGACGAACACGCAGGAGGGTCAGTCGAAGCCCACAGCGATGAGCCAAAGCAAATATTCGATCGAGTCAAGAGTGTCGTGATGAGAATACCGAACTCTATGTCTTTCCCTGCGTTTCTCCGTCCCAAGGGACCTGGAAATGCTGTGGTAGACACATTTTCACCAGGGTATCTTACGGTATACACGTGTCCCGTCTCTTATATGGGGCTATCAATATTTGCCTTTCCGATTCCTCGCCTCCCCAACTTTATTCGCTGCCCGAAAAAAAAAAGATTTTGTAAACCTCTTCTGAATTCCTTTTTTTTACCGAATCAAGGCCGCGATCCTGTGGAGAATTTTGTTTTTATAATCACGATGCAATAAATTTCAAACTGTTCGAATTTTTTCTGCCAAATTTGAGAACTTGTGTATCAAAGAAAATAAAAATATGCTGCAAATTGAAAGTTGTAAAGTAAAATGGTGTTAAATTATCAGAGAATGAAGAGCTTTTATAGATTAAAATCAGTGCAAAACTAGAGCCCTGTAGTTCAAACCGTTCTCGAGTTATAAACGTTCAATTTTTACAGTGGCTGAACACACAAACACACACACATCCCGACATTTTTTGTAGACATGATTTTTCGATGTTTTCGAAAATTTTAAGCACATTGACAGCGAAGACTGGAAAAAGAAAAAAAATCACTGTCGCAAAAATCGATGAATGAATTAAAAAATGTTCGTAAAATGTTGGTATTTCGAAAAAGTTGGTTGGAACGTAAACGTGGTTTCGACCGAGCGAGATTCTGTTGTTTTCGTCTTGAGAACGTAACAGGAATTACAGAAAAATTTATGGCAGACTAAAAACAAGATTCCGACACAGTGTTAAATATTGGAGCAGGAAGGAAAAAGGAGAAAGAGAAAAGAGCGTGTGTTTGGAGAATATGCTTATAAGAAGGTAAGAAGAGATATGACGAAAGTGATTTCGCGAGAGGGTCGACCGATTGAATGGGTTCCTCTGGTATCAGGAGGGGTGAATATGTTGAGAAAGAAAAATGTTTATTGAAAATTCAGCTGGAGCACTGGCGTTGGAACTTTCGTTCCGGAAGGCAGGCTGTCGCTGTAAATTCGTGAAAAATGTGTACGAAATAAAAATGTAAGTGAAAACATGTTACTGAGAATAGCGAAGAACGTGATAGGAACGAAAATGAGTAGGATAAGCCGCAATGCATTTGAGTGTTGAAATACGATGAGAATGAGGCTTAAGATCATTCAATTTTTTATGGCGAAAGTGACTGACCTGAAAATTCAATATTTACGAACGCGAAACTAGCCGAAAGCTAGTGATTTTTATCACCGTTTTTTTTTTGTTGCATTATTTATTGAATTTTGAATCACATACAAACAAACCATTTGTACGATTTGTTTTCTGGTGTATAAATTTGTGAGGGTCAGATTTGAGGCTTATCAACGTTTACGATGGAATTTACGGACCGTTCGTTTGTCCCTCGTGCTGTAAAAGTAGAACACGCGCATGTTTCAACAGAATTTTCTCGTTTTGTTTTTCCCTCCCTCCTCTTTCTTCTCTTTCCTCGTGATTTTTGCCACTTCTTCTTTCTCATCCAGTGGCTCGTAAAGCGAACGACTTGATAAACGAGGGCGTAACATTACCAACGGGCCGTATACATTGTACCCATTGGTGTTGAAGACAACGGGTCACGCAAGGGTAGAAAACGTCGCAGCAGTTAGAATTTTCGAAAGGATATGTCGCGAGGCGCTATTACCCTTAACGAGACCCGGAACACCGGCTAAACGGAAATTACCGTTACATCGAGTTTCCGGTCACGTTGCGCGATCAATGGTGCATATACATTTTATTCTCGTTAATACAATTTATGAAACTTTGTGTCGCGTGAGCGACTAACTTTTCCTTTTATTTATTTCACTGTTTCCTCACGAAAAGTCATACCCAACATAACAACATAACGGAACATGATTCCTCATCGTAAACCTGGACGAGCGAGATTTTTTTCGAAAAAGTAAAAAAGTACCAACGGAAATATTATTTGAAAAATATCCAGGCACTGAAAACAAATACCAAAGATATTTTCACTAATCCCAGTCGGGAGAACTATACGCACATAGGAATCAAACAACCGCAAATAAGCTGGCTGCTTTGGAAACGCGCGAGTTCAAAATTCGTACATGAAACAGCGGGAGTGTGATGGAAAAAATTGGATTAGATCAGATTAGATTTATTATTATGCCTTGGGTGAATAAAATAGGCGATGTAAACAAATTACATAATACAAAATTTGAAAACAAAAAAAAACAGAAACAAAACAAAAATTAAATAGACAAAAAATGGCATAATTGAGATTAATAAACGCAAAGTCGCAAATTGACATACGGAAAAAACGGGTAAATCGTAACGGGTAAAATCGCTTTGACATCGCATATCCGAGCCCCCAAAAAAAATGGCTTTTACAAAAGTGAGTACGAAAGCTCGAAAAACCNAACTAAGTAGAAACTTGAGAAAGGTGGAGAGAGAGAGAGAGAGAAAGAGAGAAAGGGAGAGAAACAACTGTTTCGGAAGGTTGTGCACGAGAAAATATTCAAGTCAAGGTGATCTGAGAAGTAGAAGAAACACTCGAAACTTGAGCCTCACGTAGGTACGTGTAGTTTGGTTGAACAGAATAACCCGAAGATGCTCTCAAGTCTCTTGGGCCTTTGGAGTGTGCCACTCATTCTCTCTTTATCATTCTTGCTGGTACGTCTGCACGAGCTGGGAAGCCCATCCTAGAGTATTGCATGACTGGAGACCGAGCAATTGAGATACTTTGGTCTGACTGGCTGACTATATACGTGCTCGTACTACTCGTTATTCAGATTCAGTGCCCATGGTAGAGATCGCTTCGCTTCAATCTATTAATGACATTCTCACCACCGACAATTTATCATTTTTCACATCAATACATAGAATATATCTACAATTTTCTGATTCAACGGGGAAGAACCAATCCAGCTTCCACAGTACTTCCAGATCGCGATACTGACGATATTGAACATCCGCTTGTCTAATTATTTCACGACGATTTTATACTCCTAAGAAACCCATAAGCCCCACCATTTTCTCTAGTTTGGAGCTATGAAAAGCCACATTTAAGCGGCTAGCTTAATTGAGCTATTTATAGTACACTGAAAAGAAAATTTTGTTGGGAAAGATGGATATTTTGTTCGATACGTTCGACTAAACGATTTTTTGAATAATTCCAAAAATTGTGCCATCGCAGCAAAAAATATTCTAGAAAATCTCTTCGGAAGCAAATTTTAGTCGTTCCAATCGTAAATTTTGCTGACAATTCCATTAGAAACCAAATATTCTGCCAAAATAACGAACGTTTTGAAATTATCGAAAAATATTTAGTTGGCCGTGTTCAACAAAATATCGACGAATTTTGACAAAATTTTATTCCCAGTGTAGCAAAGAAAAAACTCTTATTCGGGAATTTTTTTTCAGGTATTTTTTTATCAGATACTGGAAAATGTTTTCACCCCAGAATTATCCATATTTGTAGTAAGGACACAAAAATTTTCATGGAATAGTATTGCAAAACCAGCGAGTGGCAGTCGGTCTGCCATAAAAACGAAATGTCGCAGTGATCACTGCTGCTCATGACTGGACCAACCGGAACGAAAGAAATTAGCCGGGATCTGTAGAGATAATCACATTGGGCCCAGGATAGACGAAGGATTTTTGGAATTGAAGCGAAATTTTGGTTGAAAGACAAGTTTTGACTTTAAATATTCACGATTTTGTAAAAATTTGAAATTTTCACAGACTCCGCGTCCATCCTGAGCTCAATGTGATTATCCAAAGATGCCGGTTAATTTATTTCTTGTCAAAAGTCAAAAGTCTTGTTGTTATTCGGGGACTATTCTGTCCGTTGAGAAACGATTTGCATTTCGGTCCCTGTGCGGAACGCCAATGTCCGAGAACCATAAAGACGTCACTAGTGAACTCAATAAGAACGAGGGGCAAGGGAAGTTAGCGTAAGTTAGAAGTGGACACACCCGAAACCGTTGACATAGATTTTGAGAAGGGTCGTTGACTCGATTAAGTCGACGGAGAATCGGCTTAGAGTTTCTCATTAAGATCGGTTCTCCAAGCGACCTGCACTATACATCCTTATACATCTAGACTAACCCTAAATATACTGCAGTACACAGTCTTACCAAAGTTGGTAATTAGTTCGAGCAATTCTCCCCGGAAAGACGAAATGTTAAGGTATTATTATATATAAGCGACGTAGAGCCAAGCGGACAGAATCGGTAATGCACTTGCCGATTTACAAATGGGATTGTTGGATGCATACAAATTTAGAATTGTTTAGTTCTTTTCCCCGACACTGAAGAAACCAATGATTACTTTTCATTCTTTCTAATCGAATTCCTTTACAATTTCAGTGCCAAATCAATGGACAAATGGAAGCAATAAATTAATTAATAATCCTCTTTCCAATTTTAAATATTTTTAAATATTTACAGAGAAAATGAATCAATTAGTTTCAATTGTTTCTAACCTCGCTACATAGAGCGATTTACCTTTCGGCTCCATCAACGGTATTTCCCATTTTGCAGCCAAGCCCGAAACAACGTACTTCACAAATTAGTTAGCTCGTAGGTTCAGTTAGCTGAAAATCTATGTGTATACGTTCGAGGCATCGACTTATACCTGAAGTCGCCAAACCTCCAGGCAAACATAAACTCCCAACTTTGGATACTGCTAAATTAACCCTAATGTGTTAGCAAGTTGATATAACACCGTGGCACATGAAAATTTTATTGATTTTCGTTTTTCACGTCTTTGCTTTTCCCAACCTTATGGACAAAGTTTTCCAAAAAAAAAAACCTGCCACGCACGAGCAATCTATTCTTTCGAACCTCAATCCCCGAAACTCGATCTATCTTTTGGCACTGAATTCTCTCCAGACGTGCGAATGAGATTTAATAATGCACCGTCCTTTTCATTTTTCATAACGCAAAGAGAATGATGAAATAGACTTTTCATTTCGTTCAAATTTCATGCTAAAAACTCTATAAATAGCTTTACAAAGAATTTAGAGCTGTAACAAAGTGCAACCAAGATCCAATAAGCTTATCAGAAGTTTTATTTCATTGTTGACCCGACAACTCCTGACTGGGGTACAAACGCAGATCACGCGAACTCTCGAAAATGAGCTTTTTGCTGATTTTTTTCGGTTTTCAGTCTTCGAATGGGTTCTTCATGGACGAAACGTTCATAGAACCAGATTTCTCGGACATCATTATCTTTTTTTGTGGAAAAATGAAGAAAATCATGAAAATACCTGGCGAGCGGGTCAAAAATAATGATTCCCCAGCATGCGCATTGGGGTGTTTCCAAAGTGTCTGTATAGATTCGGGAAAACGTATATTTTTCCACCATTTTAACTTTATTCATAAAATGAAAATTTCAATTTCAAATGTTCCGAAATGTTCTCAGCGTTTCACGAATTCAATGCTGCCAAGGGTGACTAGGAAATGAGATTTTTCGTTTACATAACTAAATTTATAATGTTCCTAGAAACGAACATTAAATTTGATGCATGGTTCATGAGCAATGGCTGAGCCCCGATGAATCTCGTCCCAAATACCTCACTAGGGCAAAGCCACATGTCAATTTCCGGTAAAATTCCGGTCAGCCTGCTGAGTGCAAATAAATTATTATTGCGAGGTTGCAAATATGGGAGAATATTGAAGGAAATGTTTTCATCGTTTTTGTTGAATGTTCGACAGCTGTACAACGAATGTTAACCCCCTCTCGCTGCTGCTAGAGCTCCTGCCCCAAATGTGTATCCATTCTACGGAGCTGCTTATATAAATGTCACGAGCACAGGGGGAGAGAAAAATCTTCATTATAGCTCGAGGGCATGCAACCAAACAACTTTTTTCCTCTCGAGCAATTTCCGGACGGCACTTGAAATCATTATTTAGTAAGTTTTTCATTTTTACGAGGACAAATTTTCTTTCTTTCTTTTTTGTTTCATTTTTATCGTCTGCTTTCTCAAATCGACTCAACTCGGCATAAACTCATTATAGGAACGAACTTCTGACGTTCTTCCCTATAATACCAATATACATCAGCCTCTCGTCGTAGTTTACTCACTTTCAAACCGACCCTCTCACCTCTGCCATTATCCCCTTCCCCTTCGTCCACGTGCGTCGAAGTCATTGATGAAATTACGAAATTTCGAACTTTATAAATTATCTAACCGTCAGAAATGATGAGAGCACATTTGATTTTCAACTTTATTAAAAGCTGATCGCAATGGCTGTTATTAACAATTGCGGATTCTTAATTGTCAAAAATTAAATCAGCTGAAATCCCTTTTTATTTTATGCATGCCACAAACCTATTTTTTTTTTTTATCACATCAAACACACACTCCCACACGCATGCAGTATTTCTTTTTGGAAACATGACTCGTGAAGGAATACATGAGCCGTGATCCTCCTTTTATTCTATAAGCCGAAAAAAGAGCGAATAAACCATCCGAGTACAAAAGATAACGCACGTACTCTCGAGGCAACCCCGTTTGTCATCTGATTTTTTATGGGATGTTGGGACAAGAGAATTTGGAACCCCAAGAGAATGATCAAAAGGCCTTTGGTCAGAAATGGAATTTTTTTAATTTCGTGAAGGAACGAAAGAAGCCAGGAAACTAGGAAACGAAGGATGAAAAGGGTGATGGAAGAATGGGGGAGAGAAAAAATATAAAAATCAGAAAACACACATCACAGTCGGTCGAATCGCGTAGCTTAGGAACGCCGTTCTTTTTTCTCATCCGATACTCACTGCTCCAACAAATATATCTTCGAGTACCAGCGCAACAAAATAACAGGGACACCAACCAGAACATTCGCCTCGACCCTCCTTTTATGTTCGACTCTCGCCACCGATAAACGTCAACGATGTCGATGCAAGAACAAATAAAATGATGTAATCATATACAAGTGTTCATCATTGTTAAACTCCATCGTCATTCGGCCAATGTCGCTACAAGGACACTGGGAACTATAAAAACCGGAGTCTGTGACCAAAGAAAAATCTAGTATGGAAACAAGATGGAAAATTTCATATCAAAATTGTTCATCTTCGTTTTGTCGATTATTATTCACTAAAAAATTTTTTATTGGAATTGTTGCATGTGATAGTTCAATTAACAGTAAACAGTTTGATATCCAATGGAGGAAGGATATTAAGAATTAGATTATCCCAAAAGTGAATGTCGTTTTCACTTTTTTCGTGAAAATCTGCGTTCCGGAAGGAGAGTTAGTGAAAAGGGGTGATTAAGGTATTCCGCATATGATCAGGACTCGCTGTGATCGTAAAAATCGATAATAAAACAAGGGAATCTGTAACTGGATTTTGCCTCAAAAAAATTGGCTACTTTTATCAGGATTTCTGCTTCGATCCTACAAATTTTTCTTCGATTTAAGCAGCTGACGTTTCCTCCCGGGATTTGTTTTGTTTGTTTGTTGAGCAGAGCCCAGCAAAAGGGGTTCGAAAAAGGGAGTAGGAAGTCAGAAAAGTCGGATTGAGAAATATGTTTTCTTGATAATATTGAATCGCACGCGTTTTCGATCGAAGATTTCTCGGTATTGTTGACTAGAAGAAAAATATCAAGTGAATAAAAGGAAAGGAAGTTGCGAGCTCTGGGAATCTTCCCTTTATTTACGATTTGCTTTTCACGGAAATTTTCAAAGTGAAAGGACAAAAAGCAACAAAAAAAACCCTTAACGATGTTGCAACCATTTTCACATGGACGCTTGACCTTGTGGGATAGAAAATAATATGAGAAAAGGCTACGAGGGCGATATCGTGGCGCTGGGAGTCCTAAGGTTTCACAGGAACCAAAGGACATGAATTCTCCCTTCAGGTGGGTTGACAAATTGTATTTTTTAAATGCAGTTCTCTTATAAGAAACGTACATGCCTCTGGAGCCGGCCAATACATATTTAACATAAATGAGTCTGTTGCTTTTCTCATGATATAATCAAAAGACTGGAATTATTTTGATCCAGACTTAAGGCATAACTATCGCAGAATGGGTTGATTTAGGATTTTCTTGAAATTTAGTGTAAATATTCTTGACATTAAAACGAACGACTTTCCTATGAGACGAAACATTTTCTGCCGTCTAGAATTTGAGATATTTCATTTCCAATTTTCTATTTTTCCCATCTAAACGCATGTAAATTGAAGTCGCGTTTCTTTTGTTTTTTCTTGCAACTTTTTTAACGAAACGTCACTTCAATTTACATGCGTTTAGATGGGAAAAATATAAAATTGGAAATGAAATATCTCAAATTCTAGACGGCAGAAAATGTTTCGTCTCATAGGAAAGTTGTTCGTTTTAATGTCAAGAATATTTACACTAAATTTCAAGAAAATCCTAAATCAACCCATTCTGCGATAGTTATACCTTAATTTATTCATAAGTAATGTAGGACCTGCATTGATCTGGAAAAAAAAATGCTCAATTTCGATAACTTCATATATAAGCCCTTGAGAAATAATAATATTGTAGACAATGGAAATTTATTGGAAAATTCTGTGGCGAAGCTAAAATATTGAAAGAATACATTGGATTTCCATTGAGATGCGAGACTCGGGATTATTTGTAGACTTTTCCTTAAAGAATGGAAAATGAAGTTCTCCGTATAAACATTGAATTGTATAATACATGTTGAAAAATGTATACAATTGGAGTTTCAATGGGAGGATATAATCGTAAACATGAGATACTCGAAAGTTTGGCCTGATGTTCCGATTATCTAATGCATAAAACTTTTATGAACTTTTTTTTGATGAACAACTTTGTTATCGTATATTACTCCGCAACAAAGAGCTTTTTCTTTGAAAAGTTTTGCGAGCTACCAGCTTTTCTCCCTTGTAAGAAAATGTATTTTCTTTCCATTGGAGGCTATTTTTTAACAGACAATGAATGATAACCTGCCACTGTCGTTTTACATAATAATGAGGCATTTTGTGTTTTATTAATGTTAATATTTTCTTTGAAATAGCCTGGCCCACGTACACCATTTTAGGTTAATTTCATGGTGGAAAGAAAAAAGATTTTCGTGAAAGACATAAATTTGATCGTGGGCACAGATTCGTTGATTTAACGATATTTCACTTTTTTCCACCAAACGACTTTTTTTTTGAACAACTTTTCGTTTATCCGTCATGGACCATTCTAACATATAGCCATAGGACTCTCCAGAAGACTTTCAGTCAAAAGGACATTCAGTTTCTTTTTTATTCGCTTTTTTTTTATCGACAAGCCCGAATCGTTTGGAATTTGATAATATCGCGAAGATGAATTTCGACAAAAAGACGTGGACTCGTGTGTGAGAAAAAAACAGGTTTAAACGCTCCGGAAATGCTTTTGAAATCCTAAAATAAATTTATTGTGCGTCAGCTGTACATGAGTGAACCGCCTCCGTTTTCCTCTCCGCATCCCACCATTTCCGGAGGGGTGAATTCCCTTCACACTAAAAATAAAAAGAAACGAAAAGAAATGACACTCTTCTCTTCTGTGAGGACCATACGCTGTTTATCAAAATGGACGTTCCCTATGGCAGCATCAAAATGAACGCACATCAACGATACTATCATCTGTATAAGGCTGTCGATAAGAGCCAACCATTTTTTATAGCCATCTTTCCCTATACGAGTTCAAATCCGAGACAAATAAAACGCGACCTTCGTTTCTCTTGACTCTTCCGAGGCCCCAGATTTTTAACTTCTACTACATTGATAACCGTCAATTCATTGAAATAGTTAATTAAAGAGACAATTAATATCTAAAACGAAAAGTATTCAGCTGAGATTATTATTTCAAAACTGTGAAAGGAATAATCTTGGGGAAATGATAAAAAATAACGAAACAATGGAAAGCTTTCGGTTCGTGGATTTTTTGAGATTTAATTTCTCTGGACGCATATACACTGATAAAAAAATTTTGTTGGAAAANCTAAAAATAAAAAGAAACGAAAAGAAATGACACTCTTCTCTTCTGTGAGGACCATACGCTGTTTATCAAAATGGACGTTCCCTATGGCAGCATCAAAATGAACGCACATCAACGATACTATCATCTGTATAAGGCTGTCGATAAGAGCCAACCATTTTTTATAGCCATCTTTCCCTATACGAGTTCAAATCCACGACAAATGAAACGCGACCTTCGTTTCTCTTGACTCTTTCGAGGCCCCAGATTTTTAACTTTTACTTCAACTGCATTGATAACCGTCAATTCATTGAAATAGCTAATTAAAGAGACAATTAATATGTAAAACGAAAACTGTGAAAGGAATAATCTTGGGGAAATGATAAAAAAAAACGAAGCAATGGAAAGCTTTCGGTTCGTGGATTTTTTGTGATTTAATTTCTCTGGACGATTAACATGTAAAAATTAGTTTGCTGGAAAATGATTCTGCCAGCACAGTCTCAATTACTTCCAGCCGTTAATTCACTTGGCTCATATTCTCTGATATGTCCATCATAATCTCATCAAATTCTCAAGGAAAGCTCATATTTTTCTGTCTGATTCTACGTACGCAGCTCATACGTTCTACTCGTTAAAACAGTATTTTTCCAACAGGACCTTACTTTCCCGGGCTGGCATCTCAATTAATGTTTGTATTTTTGCTCGTTTGTGTGTTTCAATTTAATTCAAACGTATGTTGGAATTCTTTACCCCTTTTTCTCATCCCTCTCGAACGTGTATCCACACAAACACATATTTATGAATCCATTGGGAAAAAATTTAAAGACAATAGTTCGAAATGGGTCACAGAAAGTCCAATAAATTTGACGAAGCACGAGGAGCATGTTCAGTAAAATTATTCGATGTGGACATGTGGCTTCGCATCTGTTTCGTAAAAAATCATCGTAAACATTGAAAAGCCCT
Source organism: Hyposoter didymator (assembly GCA_037952995.1). Lineage (NCBI taxonomy): Eukaryota > Metazoa > Arthropoda > Insecta > Hymenoptera > Ichneumonidae > Hyposoter > Hyposoter didymator. Next base: position 2,364,835 of record JBAJMU010000007.1, read on the forward strand.
ACGAGGTACTGGCGGAATGAAATTCCTCTTTAGTTGCAGCAGTAAAAGGCAAAATTTTATGTCGCCCCCGATTCTGATGCAAAAGTGGAAACACACAACCACGTTTATGTACGAAAATATGTCCTTAAGAGAAGCTGAAAAAAATAACTTCCATTTCGATGACTTCTCGAAAGGAGCACACGAGGCTTATTCGATCTGATCAAGATTCACGTTACTCCCGGCGATAAGGAAGAAACTTGACACGAATCCGAAATGAGTATGAAGTTGTATGTGCGCTCGAAAAAGAAAATTGAATGTGGATGACCAACGTACTGGGTCATATAGCCACTTGAAAATTTATTGAGAGTGCTACATATTCTCCCTCGTGTAACCTTTTAGTTTTCACGGGTCATGGAATGTCATACGTTCGCTACGATTTCCTGATTTAAAAAAGATCTTCTCGCTAAAACAATTCGATGAATAACGTCCCATTTTTTTTGGAAATAGAAACATAATTATGGCGAATCACAGTGGACGGACGAGATCATTGTAGCTTCGTTCTCGATTCGAAGGATGTGATTGCTCGACTGCCCACTGATGTATGATTGAAAAATTTCAATGAAATAATTGGCCAAGTCTGTCAATTAAAAAATGTTCAATGATTTTCATGTCCATCCGTTTTCAAATCCAAAGTTAAGCGATCCTAGGGATGAGTCAGATTAATTAGAACAAATCTAAAGTTAGCGAAGCTCATCTGAAACTAGAAACGAATTTATTCATGCATAAAGTTTGATCAAGGTGTTATCACTTAGCAGGCCCGAGTTACCCTTAACCTCGGATCTCTTGTAATCCTCACGAGCAAAAAGCTACACGAATAGTTGGTAGCGAGTCCACCTCTTGTGGATTGTCTACAGGACTGGAGTATTAATCCAAAACAAACACCGAGGTGCGAGAGAACTTTCGATACCAATGGACATCCACGTGAAATTCATGAATTCACACCCTGAATTTTCAATTATTCGAGCTGCCTTGTTCTTCCAACTATGCTGAATGTTTCCTTCCCACAAATTGAATCGACTTTCGTTCTTTAACTTCCAACCCAGACACCACCTGTATTTATTTTTCCAGGTTCGCTATTCTTGTTCAATTTCTGTGAACGAGCTTCGTTCCCATTGACTCAAAATATTTTGTAAATATCAAATAAATGGCCATGACAACATATTCCAGTTTGTACTTTAGTTGGTAGGGATCAATAATTGTTGGTAATGAAGGAAACGTTCATTCTTCCCGACCACCGCCAGATGTAGAGGAAAATATAAACGTATCACTAGGGAATTGATTCATTGTGAAGAGAAAATTGCGGGCCAAGTATTTGTTTGCATTGATTTCTTCAATGGCGTGTTTTTTAGGGAAAGAGCTCCAGTAGGTCAAGTGAGAAAGTTCACTGTAGTGGATGAGGTGGAGGAAACAAGGAAACTACAAAAAGGTAAACAATTCCCACGCAGAGAAGCAGGTTGAAATTGAAACGATTAAAGTAGTATTGTATGTGACTTTTCAAAGGGTATTTTCCCGACGATATACTGTGAGAAGCTGGAGAATGCACGCCCACCCACAAACAGAGGAACATTGATTAGTCCGGAAATGGCAACGTTGCGAATTTCAGTTCGTTTCTCGCAAGACGAAGAACGAAAATCAGCAACAAACTTAGTCACGTCTTGGTCGCATAGCGTCCAATACTATAAACCTTCCTTAATTGTGTGTATACCGTCTGAGCTGTCAAGAAAATGAATAAATAAGTAATTCATAAAAAAATTGGTTACAACTTTTTAAATTCGGGCCGAAACTCCCCATTCAGAGATCTGCATATAAATTGCAAGAAAATCTATAGACAGCGTTGGAGGTTTCTTTCTTTCTCTCAATTCCTTTCCGACGAGGGAGTACCAAATGATAGAGAACTTGCCTTCAACACCCACGCTCTGATCCTCACCAGCCGACGATACATACTTGTCTGGCATGTAGAAAAAAAAGTATGAGGGGGTTAAGAATTTTCTCGTTCCTCGGAACCAGCTTCGAGTTGAATGATCAATTCTTCTCCAAGGACCCAGGCAAGGGCAAAGTTTGATTTCGATATCGAAAATAACGTAAAGGAAACTCGATTCGCAAAAATACGAAAAGAAATCCAATCGATCGTGTAAGTGTACCAACGTGAAAAGGAGACCATTTCTGATCTGTCAACAATGGCATTCGACGATATTTTAAACGTCTTGGATTTTCGCGCGCCACCTCTTTTGCTTGATGGCTTCTGGACGAAGGAGAGAAAACCTGATTAGAGCACAAGAAACTGCTTTTTTTTTAATAAACCAACAAATTGTCATAAGCAAACGTTTTTGAGCAGCAGGAACGAATTTTTCAGTTTCCTGGGTATTTTTAGGCGTGCACATCGATAGAATTCCAGCGGATATTTTTATACGTTCAAAATTTCATCTCAGAGTCGATGGGACTATTGCGTAGCTGTCAAAATTTAATGCTTCTCATTTAGCATCAAATTTTATTCGAGATAAGTCTTTCGAGGAGTAGATATGAAGAAAGAAAAAAAAAATACTTTTTAGACATCCGATGACAGTGATGAATAGATCGTGTGTGGATTTGGCGATATCTCAAGTGAAGAAAGCCCGAATGAGGCCAATACTCGGCTAGGTGACAGCTCCGCCATCTGCCGACGCGCCATCTATCGATCGCTGAGTGGCAAGCAGATTTCCCGAGTTTCTGGAGAGGTTAACGAACTAGAGCTCAGTTAAACACACAGCTACATGTATCCACAGGGTTTTCCACAGTTTCCCTCTACCCTCGTGCCGAGAGGATAAGATTGTTCATTGTACGAGCGTGTGGCTGTGGGCAACGCTCTCAACAGCTTTGAGTAACGTGCTGGATTCGTGGGAACTCGTATAAGTAGCAGGAACATTACAAATGAAGAAAAAAATCTTTTTATTCCTCGATTTTCTGACTCACTGGAGCGAATGGAATGGTAGAAATTGGGTGTCGAATGTAATTACACTGCAGATCACTCTATTTTGGGCTGTCAAGTTACTCCCGGTGCAAAATTAATCACGTCATTTTTCTCCGCTCATTTCTATCATTCTTTGCCAATTATTGCTGGTGGATTCCATGTCCACTTTGTCAGCAAAAATGAGAGCCCTACCCATCGTCGAAAACGGAATGCATCAGAAAATTTTGATTTCGATTTTTTTTTTTTTTTTTTTTTTTCATTGGCTTGTACATTGTCGAACTACGATCTGCTATGGTTATAGCAATGAATAGTTTGGATGGCGTTGTTGAAAGTAGGAGGAGGAGAAAAAAAAAAAGATTTCGATTGACCATACGGGTTCATTTTTAATTTAATTTTTTTCATCTATATCAAAGAGAAATACAAAAACTATGTTTTTAAATAGTAATAATTAATGGCAGTTCAATTAGTATAATGAGAGACAAAAGAGGGTAAATAAAAAGTCAAAACAAAAGCTTTCAACATTTATCGTGCATCTCTCGCATTTGGCAAATATTTAATGACGCAACGCGCCAACGATGTAGGTAGTTAATCAAATGGAATCTGCCGCGCATATGTGCGATGGATTTATATTCAGAAATGCCTTCATTAACACAGATTTATCGTTGTCGAAATTAAAAACTGTTAATTTCGAACTTGCATCATTGAATGCAGGCCGAATGAGATGCACGAGCGTGTCAGGCATACAAAAAATAAAAAGCGTTTGAGTCAACTGTTAATAGAGTCGCGGGAGGGACTGGAAACAAGTACATTTTACGTCCGTTGTCGGTACTAGACTTTTTACAATAAGCACCATTTTTCGTCGAAAACACTTTTTGACGTTTCTCGCGGTCTGATGACACCAGCTGTAATTAGAAATTATAATACGTGAAACTATTTTCGTTAAATTGATAGAATAAAGTGGTTGAAGGTCGAAGAGTGACAGCTGTGAATACTGTTGCTGGCACCTGCTCTGTGTGTAGGTCAAGCACTAACAACAATTCTGTTCGATCGATTAAATCGTCTGATTCTCTTGTTTCTCAGCGCAGTCAATAGTTACGATATTTAGAGGTCTATCCACTTGGTATATAGTTGTCGGTAGAGCAATGTGTTTGGAGGAAGAACAAGATGAAAGTGTAACGAGGAGTAGTATGTATTCTGTTGGTGTGTACATTACCACGACCAACTGACTGAGCAAACTCCACAGCTCTACTCGAATCCATCGATTTTTCGTTTTTTATATAATCGTTTAACGAAAGGAAGATGTAAGCCCCACAAATCTGAAGGCAGTAGACGATGAAAAGGAAAAAGGAGGGAAAAAGGTTGAAGGAGATGGAGGTGAAGTGTAAGAAGGAGATTGAGAATTAAGACTCGAATCATCACAGCTTCGTTACTCAGATTGAGAAAAAAACTCAACGTTTCCTTTTGAAATGTGAGTGACAAAAAATGTCACTGACTTGACAAAATTTGTGAATCCAAAGCTTATTGCACTTTCGCATTCTTTGCAGCAATTGAATTTATGAAATTTATAAATAAAAGGCCACGATGGGTACAACGTTGCAAATGGCTACAATTTAAGTCACGACCATTTGATTTTCAGCGGAGAATTTATTCATCCAATTAGCCAATGTGCTTCACGTACGCATGTCTACGAACGCGAGGACGAGAATCGAGAGATTGTGGAGAATCAGAACCACGCGAGCAAGGAAATACTCCCGGGACATGCAACCACAATTTCCATCGGATTTTCCAGCCGGCGATCGCATTTCCGATGGATTAATATCCGCTTCAATCTCAATTGAAGATTTTCTCTCTCTCTCTCTCTCTCTCTTCCTCTGTTTCTCCGCAACTAGCGAGGATTTGGCTTGAAGTCGCATAAAAATCTGGAGGCTCATTCTTCTCCAACAGACTTTTAATCTCCGAGCAAAAATTACCGTTCGAACGAGATATTTTTGTTGGAATATTTTCCGAGCTTCAAATTCTTTGCAATGGCTGCAGAATTGTCATCGGTAATCCAATCAGAAAGTTTTTGAGTGAAAGGCACTTCTTTGTCTGAACTTCTCACTCAACAATTGAATCTCCCTATCAAAAGAATTGTGCATCACACCCGAGCAAGCAGCTTTTATGAAACGTTCCGAGATCAAGGAATATGAATATCAGGTGAAATAAAATTCATACTGTTTGTCCATCTGCTGTTGTGTCTCTTTGTTCAGAATGAAAAAAGATGCGCGAAATCCAATCAAATAAGCAGTTCGTTCCAAGAGCGTGGCGCTATTCGTTGCCAATAATTCGAGACCCCACTTTCCGGTCGAATGGATGAGAATGAATTTGGGATTAGAACGTTCGATGAAAATCTGGTCGACTGGAAGGAATCATGCAGGAATTTCCGAGCGAATTTCATATTTCAACAAAACCATTATCACTTTTTAACCAAAAGGCGAAAATAATTGCGGATGGAATGAGACTCAAGTGGACATTGAAGGCTTTTATACACCTAGGGGTGCAAAAAGTCTGTTTTACGTTTGAAATGTCTATCGAAAGCATAACGAAGGGACTTTTTAATTGGCTTCGTAACTGAATGAAATATTTTTCTTATGAATACGGTCCCATCATCCATCGTGACTCATTCCATCGTCATTTTCGAAGATTGCTTTATCGATAAACAGCGAAAGAGAACTGAATATCAATGACAGACTGTTGGCAATTAAAATCTGATACTCGCGCAATTATGTCAACATGCAAGTAGAGCAGTTTTTTTTTTTAAATTTCTGCCCAAAATTGGAATCAAATGATCATTACTTGTATTCCTCAGTATTTTTTCGTCTATATTGATTTATAATCAGCTGCATGATCATCATTTGATGATGATGATGGCAATTTTTCGAAAGGTAAAAAAAAATTAATCTTTCAATTCCATGCAAAAAAATGTAGTGGAACGTTGACTGTTATTCTAGCAAACTTCCTCAACAAGTTATTCGAAGTATAATGTAAATTCTCAGAGGAAAAGTCTTAAAAATAATTGATCATATTTGGAGCAGTATTGTCACTATTTTCAGATAATTGAAAATAAATAATCGACACAGGAATAAACATTGCACTCCCGTGAAATATCTGCGATTAATACAAAGTAAAGCTTCACCATATAATTAACGAAAAAATCAATCCCACAAGATGATTTTGTCTATTTGTACGATCGAAACTCGTAGAATCAAAATAAAAAAATAAAAAAAAAAGAAGCTACCAAATAGAGGTTGTGGAAGTTGGTCCAGGATGTTTTATAAGTTTTGGAGAGCGCAATTTCGAACGATGCTAACCCCAATAATGAGAAGGAAGGTTCTATATTTACAAAGCTCGGGAAGAGTCATTGAGGGAAAGGAACTGCATGCCCTCGCGTGTTACTGTACCTCGAAGCTGTACAGTTGCTGCGCAGGCACTTCGCACGTCATATGGCGAAGATAAAAAGTGAGTACGGTAAAGGGATGGAGTAGCTTCTCTCAAAGTTTCGCAGTATAGCATTATACAGCCGGGTACTTACGCAACTCAGTGCACATCGGAGAGGCCCCTTGACACTGTTAATATTTTTGCAATCATCCCCTCGTCGCATGTACCTTGGAGTGTATTTATTACAGCGGCCCACCAGGGGCCAATATTGCCTGCAATAAATCGGCCTGAATGTATGACCACGAGCTTTTTACTTTCATGCCCAAGCATTCGGACATTTTCCTATGCCTCTTTCCCGATCCCATACTCTCTTTCAGTCTTCCTCTCTCTATCTCTCTTCTACTCACTCTCAGGCCTCGTTCTCAATATTTTTCCTTATTTTATCTTTGCCCTGTTCTTTTGTATTTGGGTCCTCTCAATGTCCTTTTATTTCTCAGTTATTTATCGTTGCGTTACTTTGTTTTTACTTCACTTCGTTGCCACATGATTTTATTATGTCACCTGATTTCTTTTCGTCCGCTGGATGCGTGCGGAACTTCTATTGATTCTGATTCAATTGTACTTCTTATTGATCTAATTTATTCCTCCGATATTTTTCCTGGCATTTTCTAATTTTTTTTATTAATTTTTTTTTTTTTTTTTTAATTAAGGTATAACTATCGCAGAATGGGTTGATTTAGGATTTTCTTGAAATTTAGTGTAAATATTCTTGACATTAAAACGAACAACTTTCCTATGAGACGAAACATTTTCTGCCGTCTAGAATTTGAGATATTTCATTTCCAATTTTATATTTTTCCCATCTAAACGCATGTAAATT
>JBAJMU010000007.1:2372157-2413086 GCA_037952995.1 Hyposoter didymator
ACTTCAATTTACATGCGTTTAGATGGGAAAAATATAAAATTGGAAATGAAATATCTCAAATTCTAGACGGCAGAAAATGTTTCGTCTCATAGGAAAGTTGTTCGTTTTAATGTCAAGAATATTTACACTAAATTTCAAGAAAATCCAAAATCAACCCATTCTGCGATAGTTATACCTTAATTGCATAATTTTGTGTTTTGTTTTTGCGATCCTCTCTCTTCTCCATCTCTCTGTCCCCCTCTGCCTCGTTTCGTTTCCCAATATCCTCTCGCCAGTATATTGAACGACAGTTGCATAGCATTGACACAGCGGATTGTACGATCGATGAGGATTCCACGAGATCGAATATAATATTGATAGGGAAAGGTACCCCGCCGTTGGGAACCATACTGTGTGGCCCTTTTTTTCGGTTCATCTCTCACGATTTTTCATTTCGTCCTTTCACGAACAACTCGGAGGCTTCGAATACATTCCATCCCTGACTACGATCCCTAGGATCACTCAGACTTTTCGACCATCTTTCTACGACCCTACGACTTTTTTATAAACTGAAATGATTTCTCGCTTGGGAGATTCTTCGACGAATAATTCAGCCACGAATGTTACTCGGAAAGAATCTTTTCGCACCACCAATTTCGATATGTTGGTGGGTGAGAAAAATTTGTCATGATCGTCAAGTTTCATTGAACAATTTGTTAACGAAATTGAAGGAAATAAAATGAAAAACTTGATCGATTCAATTGGAAGGAATCAGCTCTTTGGAATATTGAATTCAGCTGTAATCACGATATTGTTTTCGAGACGTTGTGACATCAAGAAACAGCAAAATCTGTATTTCGAAAAGACTCGATCCCAGTGTGTATAATTCAAGTCTGAATAAACGTCGAATGGAGCCATTGGCTCTGCTTATTTCGTACGTTTGAGGCAATGGCAAACACATAAACAATATCCATCGTGTGTACGTGTAACCTCTTCACCTTTCGACCCAGTAGACACTTACATGTCTCACATCCAGACATTCAGGCATTGGCTTGGAATCGAAAAAATAGACGAGCGAGCCACGACGCGAGTTTATTCCTCTCTTGTTGACGGATGTGTGTACCGAGACTGCGATTTACTTGGAGCTAATTTTATTTTGTCCCATTTTCTCTCTTCGTTTATTCTGTACCTGCAGTCCATTAATTTCCCATTCCAATTCAATGTGCATACAGCCAATTTCTTACACACACATACACACACACACACGTTTATCCGGTAATTCCATTCTCTTTGCTAACTTTGTTTCCAGTCTGGAAAGTTCTTTCATGTTTTGTTTCCTGTTATCGAGTACCACGTTTTTTTTTCAAACCGAATCCTCATCTTCGACATCGTATTTTTGCAATTGAGTCTCTTTGTGCTGGTTTTTTGCTGCATTCTCTTTCCTAATCGTATTTTTCATCGACACTCTCCATTTTCTCCATTATTCAGGCTGTTGGTTTTTCATTGAAACCTCTTTTGTGGGATAACAGATTAGCATGCATCGTTTTTTCTCGAATTTCGTTAACCCTACAGGTTGGATTTAGTTTGTTTTTTTCTTCATTTCAATTTCACCACGGTTATTGATATACGCGGAAGCCGACGCCATGAACGAGACTCTTGATACTCGAGCAGCAGAATCGATTCACTACCTTTTCTCCTCTTCGATACTGCACTCCTACATTCACACACCCACGTTTTTACGAATATATAGATTAATGGAAACTCCTATACCAAGGGGACTGTTCATTTTCTAGGTCTATAAGCTCCCTGACATAATAAACTCTACGACCCTAACAGCTTTCCGACTTTTTCCAGTTAAATCGGTTTTTCTTTGTCTCTAGACGTCCGCAAACCTGGCCAACTTTCAACTGTATTATGCAGACTTATTTCCTCGAATTCTCACTGTCGAGGGCTTTAGGTCGCCAGCTTTTCCTAGAAAGCCTACGAACTTGCGTTACTTTTCGCTTCTTTATGCTCAAAATTTGCTTCTTCACAAAGACGAAAAAGCAAATAGTCACATGGTATTGTTTACGAAAACTGCGTTCGCCTACTACGAAGCTTAATTTTTTCTACACCTGGGAAACAATTGTCAATTTGAATGAATATTTCCGGTGAATAAAAAACATAAAATAAATGGCGTAAAGTACAAATTATTGTTGTTGACAAACTGAAATTTTGTAAATCTCTGAATCAGTTTAATTTCATGCTCATCATTCGTTTTCATCGACCAAAAGGTTATTTTGATTAAATGTTAAAGTTGACGTTTTTCCTGAAAATAGATTTCCCATTTATAATACGTCGACGAAACTTGTCGATGCGAACCGACTCCTTTCTGCACGCATTCAACTTTTTATTAACTTTTTTGTACCGCTTGCGAATGGAACGCACCAGTCAATCAAGAAATTGAATCGAATTGAACTAACGGAAGGGGAGAGGTTCCTCCTATTTCGCGTTTCAACCAATTCGAATTTTCTTTTTATTCAGCACACGAACCGAAATTCAGCTCTCTCCTATCTCGCGCTTGTCTAAAAGTCACTTTTCCGCTCAGCCACCAATCGATAACTCGTTAACTTCTCTTTCTGTGCAGTTAATAATAATTCGGTAAAACAAATTGCTCGAGAAAATTGCTTCTTTTTCATGTTCCATCGAGTTTTAACAAAGATAGATCGTAGCCGCCAAGTCTTTTTGTTTTATTGCTAAATGCTTTATTGTGACTAATTAAGGCTTTGTCGTCACACCTCCACATTCTGACGTAATAGTCATTGGGGCTGTTATCACCCCCACTCCCTTTGGAGATCGATAAATAGTTGAAAAATTGGTAAAAAAACATTAAGTAAAAGTTCTCTCATATATTTTTAACCATCGAGTGACGACCATGATGATTGTATTTACATCGTGCAATTTTTTATATTCAAAAAATTTCGAATAGAAAGATGTGCAAATATGACTTTTCTTTAAAAAAATAAGGTCAATCTGTCGAACCAGGGCTGCAGCCCTTAAAATTTTTTTTTTAAATTTAAATTTAAAAGCCCTTAAAAAACGTTAGAAAAAATTTTGGACCACTTTTGGGCTGCAGCCCTGGTTCGACAGATTTACCAAAAATAATGCAGAAATTGTAATTTTCAATTGAAAAAACAAAAAAAAACTGGTTCACAAATCTGAAATCGGATGCTTTCAGATGGAACTGGTTAAGTTAGCGATGACCGTTCTAATACTTCTGAAAGTAGCACATGGTGTAAAACCCCAGGTTTTACACCGTGTGCTTCCTACAGCTTCCAAAACTGAACTAACGTACGAGCCGTTTCAAATAGTGACGATGAGGCTTTCTATACTGTACAGAAGGTTCAAACGACCGATAGAGGGTGTCGGAAATGCCATTTTCTCAAAATTTCTATTACGTATAATCGGTCGAAAGCGGCTGGGGTAAAATTAACCCCATGTGACCTCAATGATCAGTTTTTTTCTCGATGGCTCTGAATTTCACGTCTTCTTTTTAGCGGCATTGCTATCTGGAGTGTAAAAAATAGGCCCAATTTTGATGAAAGCATCGATAATCAGACTCACCGTGGCTGAATTGATTGTGATTGGCAATGACTCTCTCAGCATTTTTCCTGGCGATGTAGAACCACTCGCTGCTGTTGCTGAGGTATTTGTATTCAACGGCAAGATCCTTGACCAGGACACCATCCTGATCCTGGAGTCTATGAGCAAATGGACAGTAGAGCCATCGGTCACGATACTGGAGTTTATCGTAGCAATTGCCAGCAGCGAAAATGTCTTCGTCAAACTCGACCATTGACAAAATACTAGCGTGCAAAAGGTACTCGGAGGAGAGCATTACTTCGGGTGCATATTTCCACAAGCGAGTGAGCATGTTGGCACGATTAACCGCCAAATTAGCCTCGAGACGGAAACGCTCTTGAGCATATTGATCTACGACACCTTCGCCAAGATTGAGATCAGTTCCGGCGGTGCAATTCTCACCCAAGAAGTGTTGGTTCTCAATAATCCGTAAAAAACGGGTTACAATGTCAACTTGAACACTTTGGGTTCGTTCAGTTTTGGCACGATTGTCATGCTCGCTCGAGAAGTCAATCGCGTCGCGATAATCGCTCGTTTCATTCTCATACTCGTTCGATTTACCGATCGATGCATTTTCTTCTTTGTGATAACGATCTTCATGTAGTTTGTGTTCCCGATCAATGATTGTCGAGACCTCGAACAGCGAACGATCTTCGATCTCGTCTTCAATGGCATAATCCTCGAAGCCGTGAACGATGACCCCGAAACCTGTAGTCTCCCGATTATCGCTTGAATTTTCATAACGCTTGGGGACTCCTCCGTCCCGATTTGATTTTTCGCGATTACGATCGGACGACACGACTTTTCTCAGCTTCGCGAATGAATCCATGAGCCTCGAGGCGTCGGAAAGTGGCTCGGAAGCCACGATATCCTTGCTCGCAATGACACGGCCCGGCGAGTCCGATTGCTCGAACGCTGATCGGTCCAAAGACCGCGAGTTGCTTTTTTTATCGTCAATTTTTCCATCGTAAATTAATTTATTCATCTTACTAACTTTTTTCGTCGTGTCGGACTTTCCAAAAGTTGACGCGTTCGTCGTGGAAACAGAATTATTGGAAATTTGGAGGTTTCCCGTCAGATTGGTACCGATTGTTATTTCTTCAGGCTCGACATCCAAATAAATCGTTTCATTGGTTAATCCGTGTTGAGAATCAAAAATCGAGGAATCATCATTTCCCACTGTTTTGAGAATTTTCGGGTTGCTGCTCGTGGTGCCGAAAGTCCGGGAAGATGCAACGGAATCTTCGATTCTTGGAGACCTCGCGAAATGAGCTCTCGATCTGCCGTGTCTTATGAGAGTCGAAGGCTTATCGAGGCTCGTTTCCGGTTGCTCGTTACGACGAGAAGTTTCAAAATTCGAACCTTGTTCGATATTGTTTGGTTCCTTACCGTTTGAGTCAAGGTCAACATCGTGAATCTCAAGGCCATGCGAAATATCAATGGAACGAGAATCCGTCGAAGTTTCCTCGTCGTAGGATTCCGTTTCCTCGATCGAATCGTCATAACGTTGAATCCGCGAAGCCAAGGTCAAACGACGATCTATAAAGTGTGGACGATACTGTTGCTGATGACGTAGCAGTTCTTTCGATTTCACATGCTGACGAGATGAGATCTTGTCGTCGTCCTCGAGCTCGCTGCTTTTCGTTCGCGAAGCTTTTGTCACGTGACTGCAGAACAATACCGTGAGCACAATCAACGTGTTCCTAATTATTGGCGCGTTCATCCTGTCACACGTTCTTGTAGCTTTCAACTTGAAGAGCAACTTCAAACCTTCATTTTTTTCAACCTTCAATTCATTTTTTCCTCTCCTAATTTTTTACTCCACACAAAAATCAACACCTGAGAGTCACTTTTGTAGGAAAAAGTTTCAAGCCCTGTGATTAATCGAGCACCATTAAAATACTTGAGTCTCTACAATAAAAAAAAAACTCAGCACTTTTCTCGAAGGATTTAAAATTCAAGTGATTCGACATCAACATTCGGATTATAATTTCGATAAAACTTTCGTCAATTACACACCAAACATAGAGATTTGAAAACTGTTAACAATCATTGTCATTGCACGTACGATTTTTCGAGCCAAAACCACGTGGCTTTCGTTTTGCCGTTTTGTGTCAGTGGAACGCACGAGAATCAAAGGAACTGTTGAAGCGGCTATGAGCCAAAAAAAGGTGGTAAATTTCGGTCGTTCAAGAGCATCTCAAAAAGTGAGCATTGTGTCTGTATAATTGAATGAAATTTCGATCTTTGTTCTGCGTCTATGACTGTCGATACGCGGGCGAATTATTATTTTTGGATGATTTTTTAAATGGATTCTGGGCGAGATTCTGGGGGTTCACTCGTGTCATAATTTCCTACTTGATTCTTGCAACATTACTGTTGAACAGTTCATCGCTTTTTGCTCGATGCCAGGCCTGATTTCCGAGCTATTTTCGGCTCAGCAAGCTTGAAAATTAACAGTCGAAGGAATGAAAAAATTTGTAAAAATGATCATTGCATGATTCTAGAAATTTTTGCGCATTCGGAATTTGATATAACTCGAGATTCTTTATGAATTGTTGGAAAGTTACGAGACACGGGGTTGCTGAGGGTACGGAGCGGGTCGTCAAGCGGTCATGACGTGATCGCACGCGGCGCCAGACTGAGGGGATGAATCTCCTTCGCATTGTACACTCGCCCACCCATATATATATATATAGTGGTATATATTGTACCGTGCGAAGATATATATCGTAGTTCGTAGTTCGCGCCGGTCTGCACCGGAGACAAACCCCCGTAGTTCTGCTTTTCGATAAGCGCATGTCCACCTTAACCCCCACCCCTTAAAAATCCGAAGCGTTTCCTCCACCCTCTGTAACCTCGTCGTCGGGATATTGTATTGGGAGGAAACAGCTGCGTTGCTGGCTCGTTTTTTTTTCTCTTTTTCTTTTTTATTGTTTTTCGTACTTACGGCGAGACGAGCCGATTAGAAATAGTTCTGGTTTGCCTCTCTCGCCGGTTACTGCTTGGCCCGCAACTCCGCGCACCGCTCATTTCTACCGTTACCGCGTCTCGTCTTTTATTTTTTTCACCGCTTAAATTCGCACACAGAGTCAATTAGCGAGCGTCAGAAAAAAGGACACTTTTTATTCATCAAATTGAAAAAGTTTTCTCCTGGATCGAGGATAAGATTTTTTTTTCAAAAGAAAGTTTCGATTTTAATACTTGGCGTTGAGCCGCCGCCGCGTCTCTTGATCTCACGTGAACAGAATGACCATCCTAGCTCTTAATTATAAATCTCATCGAAATCTTTTCCTCCGTTGCCATAATTTCTTTTCCTTAGACTAAATGACCACACGCCTTTGTCAACCGTCGCATTGCCACCCGTCACAACTTCATCCATGCACCGAGCCAATAAACTGCGATGGTAGGCGCATGCGCCGTAGATCTACGATTGGTTTAGCAATTACTGCTGCGGTTAAGCCGAACGAACGCATATCTCACACTAGCACTGGTGCTGAAGAAAATTAGGTTAATTATGGAAACTCCATATGTTCGAAACAGAGAATTGCTGGATCATTATAGATACGAAAGGTGATTATGACAATCGTATCTCTCCGCGTGTCACCGGAGTATGACGTAGCCATCCCGAAACTTCTTCGTGACATCTAGGGTCTGAGAAATCTCTCACCGTCACTCCAAATTTTCTCCATCGATAAAAAAAAACCCGAAGATTGTCTCGAATGAGCGTGTGTCAAACTTGGTGAATAATTCGGACGGCCAATTACGTACGGACGTACACCAAAACAGTGTACAAGATTTGCTTGAAGGAAAAAATTGTCGAATAGATGCAAATTCCTTAGCTAGACGCTGGAAAAACAGAATTCGCGGTGTTTTTTGTATAATTCCGACAACTTTCCTGGAAAGTAAAGAGCAAGTACAGAATCATACACAATATTTCACATTTTCTATTATGATGCTCTATAAAAAAAAAAAAAAAAAAAAAAAAAAAAAAAAANAAAAAAAAAAAAAAAAAAATCGGCAAAATCGTAAAATTGGTATTTTTTTTTTAGCAATTTCAACAAAACTATCAGAGAATGAAGACCTGGGATAGATTGACAGCTGTGCAAAACGGGACCCCTGTAGCTCGAACCGTTCTCGAATTACGAACGTTTGAATTTTACAATACCAGAACGTACACACATCCGGACATTTTTGGATGACGTGATTTTTTGATGTTCTGGAAAGCAAAAACAAAAAAAAATTAGGTCGACGTAATTATTTGACGATACTGACCATATAGAAGAAATTGGAATTCATTTAATCCGGAGAATCGAGTGTGGAGGAAACTTTTCAGACAACAATACGGTCTCTACTGAAAAATTATGGATATTAGAGATGCGTGAAGTATTTTGTGTATCCAGAGCAATATTTCTCTGTCACGGAACGTCAAGGATCTGGGAAAGACCCTTGTTTCGAAAATTAGGGTTAACTCTTCAACATCCATCCAGAGTTGCTCGTATCGCATTCGCTTGTCATAGAGCAAGTGTTCCCAAGACGTTGACACAGGCCGTGACAGTGAACCAACGTGCCCTCCGTCCTTTACGACAATGATCCCTATAATTAGAAGCTTGTTCTCTCTTATCCAATATCTCAAGCTTTGAGCTTAAATAATTGTGGCACACAACAGAGGCCGGGCAAGGATCGCATATATGTTGTGGACTGCTTCCATGTCCAATGACATGCGGGATAGAGAAATGTTCAATTTTCATCACTCTGACTTCAATAAGCCCCTCAATCTGGAGTTGGGGCAGCAATTACCGTTTGCACTATGAAGCCCTTGCATGGGCGAATTGGTATCGGACACCATTGTGATGTCACAGAAATTTTTCGTTTAAATTTCGCTGTGAAAATATCGTACCAGGAAACTGCAGCTCAAAACTGGTCCCAAGCATTTCGTGGCCCTTTGCATCATTGACAAGTGATATCCCATGTGATATTATGGTGATTGACGCTAGAAAAAATCATACATTTATTTCCATAATTGCCAGCGGTATTTCTGCACTCCGTACTGGGACGAGTGCGCAATTTCGCAAATGGATGAGAGGAAACGTGCATGGTTCGTTTGTTCAATTAAGCAGAATGTGCTAATGTATTAAAAATGTCGAGAAAAATGGCAATCCACCGTGAAATATTCGTCAGTCGAAAAAAAACTAACGTGCCGATAACAGATAATGGCGTCTGTTTTTGACTGACAGTAATATTCGCTTTATCGAGCACACGTCATAAATAACGAATACGATGTCAGGCACATATTGGCGACGTATCTCGTGATATGGTGATAACGTGAGGACCGAAATTTAGTAAATAAAAAGAGAATGAATTATTTATATTTCAAGTAAAATTAATGGGGAATTTGAGAGGAAAAAATTAATTACCTCAGTGGATAAATTCATTTTGTACATTTGTATTAATAATTATTCACACACTAATAAATTAATCATCTTTTCTTGCAGCAGACAAAGCCAAAGGACAAGTCCCTGTTGAAAAAAAATCTTTTATCCCAGCTGCTCTTGATCCTGGATCTCTCCATTCCGTTTCTCTCCTTTCCCTCGACGTTTTACTCTACAAAAGCATTGTTGATATGTTTTTGAGAAGATAACGATAAGCGTAGGTTTTAATTGAATGTCGTAAAGGATGGATAGCCGGAGCTTTTAACCCTCGGTTTATTTCACTCTCTGGGACGTCACCTCTCGTTAAAAGCTCCGAGTGAATGGCAAGCATCACGGAAAAGAATCCACTCTTCTCGACCGCCATCACTGTTGCTTGATCTGCAAGAATAAAAATAACCAACCGGCTTTACTGCTCCGCTGGTTGTCCCCTAAATTTCACTATAAAATTCCATAATCCTTTTTATGAGCTCACAAACTTAAGCCACATTTTTCCCGCACGGTTCTTCTCATTTTTCCCTTACCCCCTTCGCTTAAACCCTTTCTTTCCCATCGCTTTTACAAGCGATGATTTTTTTTTTCGGACTTTGTACTTTCATTCAAAATTGCTTTACGAATGGTCTGTCCCCGAACTTTGCTTCAGCTTCTTTTGAAATATTTAAGCACAAGTTCGTAATAAGGTAACATCGCCATTGCCAAGAATCCAACTCTTTGTGTCACGTACCCAAAGTAATATTTTTCAGTCACAACATAAATTACAATGACTTCCGCATGCTTATCACAGTCTCCATCCAATCCAGTGAGCCCATAACTCATACAAGCCGCAGCTCCAGCTTGTTCATCACATTGACCATCCACTACGTCACAGCCTACTCATAAACACATTGACCTTTGCCAGATTCATGACCTACTCATAAACACATTGACCTTCGTCAGATGGACAACCTACTTATAAACACATCAGCCTCACAAACTCATTAAGACTGGAGCCATGCGTGAAGTCTATTTGTAGCTGTCAAGCTACGTGTGAATTTTTCGTAACGATCCAGACTGTTTTATCAGATACTGATAAACTTTTATTCCTCAACTTGCTGCAACTTTTATCGAGAGGCAACTGCTCTCTCGAAAACTAGCGAACCTTCCGGGAACCGGAGAAGTTCAACAGTCAATAGTTACTCCGCAGCATCCGTTGAGGTTGACAAACTCAATCTTTGAAACCTGCTATGACGTGGTCCTACGACGACGGTCGTTGATGTTTCCCAACGTAATGCAAACAACGATCGTCCAACATTAGAAAAACAAACACTATACAAAAATTGTCAACATTCGAAAACAATCCGACAAGCCGAGGGGATGTTTATTCGAGGTCTTTGTGACTTTGAAGAACCAGACGTGGCTCCCTTAATGAAAAAAGTTTCCGTGTAACGGAACAATTTTTCTGGCTTCTGCATCAAATATTCTGACTTTTATTAATAGCAGGCAACATGTAATTTGACTTTATGTAAATGTTGATCGATTTTCATCATAACATTTATTTCCTTTCCTGAAATTTATATCACTGCATTAGTTACAGTCTCGATTCTTGGAGAAATTAAATATCGTTGTTTTATTCTAATGTCGAGATCATAAATCTGATAACTTTCTGTTCATTCTAAGCGTAAGAAATATAACGCGATAGAGAATAACGTATGCAACCGTATTAATTTATTTTAATAGCCTTCATAATTTACGTTTCAAAAAGATTCTCGATTCAAAAAAAGAAAACTTATTCTTAAATATGGATAAATGTGTAGGAAAAGAACAGGGAGCCCATTTTCTTGATTTATATCGTTTGATCTTCGGACTCTGCTGTACTAAATTGTATTAAACAAAGTTGGGCGTTGAATTTCCCCAACGAAACAGCGATACCCTCACGGGAGCTTAAACTTGACGCCATATCGTTAAAAGTTCAATTCAAAAGAGACTCAAAACGATATTCATCGAGTAGATGAACGCTGAGGAAAGAGAAAATGGGTGGGAGAAAGGATGATACGGTTGTTAAAACTGTCGAACCGAATTCAAACACAGAATTGAGTAACATGATTTTTCTCAGCCAATTAACCGTGCAAACGTATAGAAATTTGCGTGAGCAAGACTTTTCAAGCAGTCAAGGGAGCAAGCTCCCTTCGGTAATCGCGCGAAAACCCTGAAGTTTAGAGGCACGGATTGAAGAAGAAACCATTGCGATCCACTTTTTCTTAGAATCAATTTTTCAATCAAGCGAGAACGATTCAGATCACGTATGAAATCTGAAACGAATTGGTTCGCTCCGAGCTTCGTTCCGATAAAACATTAATTAACAATTTGTTGAAGTTTGCACTTTAGAGCTTCCATCGTTTCGCAAAGAAAAATTGCTGGGCTAGAATTCGTGACATGAACCAAACGAAAAATGGCATCGTTCGAAAAATATTCCATTTCTCATCGAGTGAATTATCACGTGGAATTTTATCCTCGAAAAGAGAGCGTGAAAATAAAAAAAAAAACATTTCCAGAAGACCCTGTTTTCGAATCGAAAGTTCACTCACGGAATTCCAAGTTTTGCCACAGCATCCGTTGTCTTCTTCATTCCTATGAATCTATCCATGTAATCGCGCGAGTCTCCCTTATGTGCACACATGCTCCTACCCAGGGATTGAACAATGCCAGTCTTGGAAATTCTCTGAGAGAAAAAGCGTTGGTACGTGCTTCTGTTCATCCCACCATCTTTATTCTCGACATACTCTCCGCTCTATTCTATCGAGGAACACTTACGTACTTTGATTCCACTCGGTTTATTGATTTTTAAGGGTAAGTACAGGTTTAAGCATCTTAAACGGGCATATACTTGTTCATGTATATATATGTATATATATAAAAGGGAACGACAGACTTTCATTGCACCCTTTCTACATCGTGAATGTTAAAACACCCCCTATCACTTTTGGCACCATTAAGAACTGAACGAGCCACCAAAACAACCTGATACTCATATGAACTCACGAGTATTATTGAAAAGTTAATCAGAGGAAGAAAATCGATCGAGAGGCATGAATTCGGTGAGATTTTTCACGAGCAACCGAATGAGGAACTATAGGAGTATATTGTGGCAGCGAATAAAAAGTTTGAGATGATGAACAGATACGAAGTTTCGAATATCCAGTCAGAGACTGTCAACGGAAACTCTCCCAACTTGAATTTAACGCCCTTGTTTTCTTCCTCGCTACTTCTCCTCAATAATGGATGAACACATTCATCCGGATCAAGTCTGACTGGTGGCATCTCGCTATGACCCTTAATACTTGTTTCAAAACAACGATGGACGAAAAAAAAGTTCTGACAGTAAAAAAAGATAGGATCAATTTTATCTTACGAAAAACTTGATAAATCACCGAAGTCTTGTACCACTCATTCACAAAAGAAACGGCATGAAAAAAATGCTTTAGAAAACCCCCATGAACATCATCTCGGTTCGAGATCGGAAAGTCTCTTGGCCTTTCTATGGACCAATATACTAAGAGACTTTTGGATAAGATGACAGTTGCGATAAATTTCGTCCTGAAACTAAAGTTTCGCATTTCCGGGCCAAGTTTTATATCATTTGCAAGTTACGCAGTAACTCTCTTGGTCGCAACTTTTTTGTACAAGCTGCTTTTTATTTGAATCATTTTCAAGCAGACACAATTACCAGTAAATTTGGCCTCGCGTATCTTTCAAATATGCACAAAGTTCATTACAGAGCGTAACGAATGTCTTGATTAAAAATTACAATAACAGAAAAGCAACGTCTAGTGGTCTAGTTCTCCTGATGAACTGGGTTGCACGCAATTTCTCCATTTGAATTCGAAATATGAATTTGCATCCCAGCAATCTTTATGGTATCATTTCGTATAAAGTTTTATCCGATTGAGGCACGAGATCCTGCGTACGTATGACTATGATGATCCGAGCCAAGAGAAAATACTTACCCTTTCAAAAAATCACGTGATTGTCTTATTCGGCCATTGAAAAAGTAGTATGTGAAAAAAATTGATTAGGAAAGGAAAAAAAAAGTTGCGATAGCTGAAATGAATTGGGACACGAAAGGCAAAATGTTGGGCTAATATTACTACATATTTATTGAACAATGATGGATCCCCATCCTGATGCTGGCTAATCCGTATCGCGAGGTAATTACTACTCGAATAATGTGAAAATATTATATTTTCTACCCTCGAGCTTCCCACCTTGTGCCATCCATCTGGGCATGTAACGACAGGACTGAAGGGGAAGAATGGATGATAAAAAAAACAGGGGTTCGAAAGAGATAGGGAGAGGCAGTCTGGAAGGAGGTTGGAAGGTATTTCTCAATGGGCGAATATATCGTGTCCGAGAATCGGAGTTTCAAGTGCGAATGTGAGTGCAGAATGAAATTTTCCGTTGAAACGTATTTGGACGATTTCTTGTCCAACACACAGGTGACGAAATATCAACAAAAGAAATTCAAACCAATCAGCGTTCGCGTGTTTCATTCCCCCACCGTACGGCCACTTGGCGTACCTTCCTCGCACGCTGATTGGGCAAAATTCATTCATCAATAACTCCAAATTGGTTGGGTAAAGAAAAAAATGAGAAAATGTAGTTTGGTCTGGAATTTCGCTGAAAATCCAAAAGGTAATAGCGTCAACCGTGATTTCTGAGACACGGCGTATATACAGGATGTATATGCAGCCCCTACCGAGCCTCGTCATCAGCTGGAAACTCTCCCCGTCTCCAGAGTTGGCCCGGCGTTGCACGTCAATCATCCACAGAGTTTTGCCATAGAATTGCAAGCTGATATAGTATGATGTCGTAGTAATGTTACAGGAAATGATGTACCGCGGTGCGCGAAAGCACTCTGCTTTCTGATTTGGGAGCCTGGTTGCTGCGACAAAATTAGTGACTATGTATGTACACAACTCCGCCGGCGGGCTAACATCCCAGAGGACCTCCTCCTTGTCCACATTCGATTGCATGATGAATGCACTCCACATATATCAAGTGAGGTTGTCAAAGTTTTCGAGCCTTCCGATAAAATTAGCTACCAAAATAGAAGAACAGAAGGTATTTTGACGGCGGTTCGGGAATGTACGTTAATTTTTAAGGAATTTCCCATCAAGAAGGCTGCTCCATCGACCTCATACGTGATAATTTTTTCTCCGTTATCACGTCAAGTGCTTCGGAACCCATGGGAGGAAAAATTTAGGCCGCGTTTTTGTTGTTGCAAAGATGCCAACGTATCATTAATTGTAAAGACAAAACCTTTCTTTTGTGTGCATATATGAAGAATTCTGATCAACACTCGGACGGTTTTCTGATTCAATGACTACGTGCCAAATTTGGTACCAACGATGAATCAAATTAAAGCTCAATCAGTTAATTTCCCCACGGATATTATGGAATGATTGCATTAACGGAGAGTGCAAGACCAACATTTCAGAAGGCATCTGTTGAGATCGATGGAGAATAACGGTGTGGGAGAATCGCGTGCTTGGCACCAATAGGAGTATTCAGGACAACAATGTGAACTAGTCTGAATGCATCGCTTTCATACGGAATCAGTCGCAATCCTCAATAAGCATTTCGAAACTCAATCCTCCTCGAACAAATATATGGTGTCCACGAATCCTTGGGCCGCGGACTTTAGCAGGATGAACGAAACGTGAGATCCTCTAGAGAAAAGTTTCAACTCATTCCTACATACCGTTGATGAGATATTTATTGATTTTCAAGAGTTCAATTCGATGCCCTGCGTGTGAAAATGGGATAAGCACACGCTGCTGGCAATATCTCTGTGAAAACCTCATGAAAAAAATACGTATTAGCACTAATCACAAAAACCCTAATGATTCGAATGGCATAATCTTTTGGGATTCCATTAGTTCTGTCAATGATCACCAGTTGAATTTCCATTGACCACCCTAGAGATTTCAACAGTTCATGGCACTCTACCCACTGCTGAACATGTAATGATTTCGTGAATTAATCAGATTAACAGAATAAACAACAAATGGCAAGCAAACGAGAGCACATTTCGTTCACCGAAGCTTGCATGGGCCTTCGTAATTATTTGAAGAAACAGTGCATCGTATCCCTGATGACCAACAGGTTTGATTAGTCATCATGAACAACAGAAGCAGTCACTAATCAACGGAGAGAGAAAAGGACGATCTGTAGAATTGATGCACCGGCCTCTTGGTCAATTTTAATCAATAATTTTGAGGCCAGAAGTTGTCACTAATTATAAATGACAACAATACTTGTGAAACTTAGTAAGTAGCTTGATCATTATCTAATAATCTCATTGAATAACTCAGCGGAAAGAGAAAAATAGAAGTGGACTCTTTTTCCCAAGGGCTTACAATCCTCACCGTTCCGGAAATCTTGCAGATGGTTTTCCGAGCACCCAGTATTGGAAGAGGATGATATAAGAGGGAAATATATAAGAGGAATCTCCGAAACACGCAATCGGATTCCGCTGCTAACCCGATTAGTTTCAGCTTTATCAGAAATTTGATTCATTGTTTAGAGAGAAGAATATACTGTGATGGCATTCCAATGTGCGAGAGAATAGAAGCTTGAATTCCTGCGTTTAGAATGGCAGAGGTTTCGAACGTGCCGTTTCTTTAATTAACTAATACAACGCTGAAATTGTGTCAATGATAAGTTTCCAATATTGAACAGGCTCGATTTGAACAACTAGTGATCGAACGCTGACTTGACATTCTGTTACAAATTCAATTAAGGTATAACTATCGCAGAATGGGTTGATTTAGGATTTTCTTGAAATTTAGTGTAAATATTCTTGACATTAAAACGAACAACTTTCCTATGAGACGAAACATTTTCTGCCGTCTAGAATTTGAGATATTTCATTTCCAATTTTATATTTTTCCCATCTAAACGCATGTAAATTGAAGTGACGTTTCGTTAAAAAAGTTGCCAGGAAAAACAAAAGAAACGCGACTTCAATTTACATGCGTTTAGATGGGAAAAATATAAAATTGGAAATGAAATATCTCAAATTCTAGACGGCAGAAAATGTTTCGTCTCATAGGAAAGTTGTTCGTTTTAATGTCAAGAATATTTACACTAAATTTCAAGAAAATCCTAAATCAACCCATTCTGCGATAGTTATACCTTAACGCCGAAATCCCAGAGTTCTTGAATACGTTTATTCCTTAAAGATGTGTCAATATTCGACCCAACAAAAGACTTTGGTCGTCATCTCCAATAATAAGAACTTGTGCGAAGTATTAATTGTCGAAGAATCATCAACATTTGTCCTTGGCAACTTGGCTTTAAGGTTGTATTCCGCTAATGGCAATTTTGAATCACAGTCTCACGAGCTCAGCCAGGCTTTTCTGTGGATGCAGAGGATTAAGCAGTTCCGGCCAACAGCAGAGGAAAATGAGGAAAAGCAGTTGGATTCTATGTTTTCTCTGACGAGCGTGAGCCTCTTAAAGCTTGACTAAACACTCCATGGAAGCGAAACACTCTCAAGCTTCTGAAGTTTTTTTTTTTCATTTATTTTTATTTATTTTTGCTTTACCTCCTCTACTTGCTCTCATTTCCCGATTTAAGCTCCTGTCACTTCTGCCTTTTTCCAGCTCTTTTATTTACGAAGTGCCACCAACCACACTTTTTTTTCCATCGAATTCTTTAACCTGCAAACGATTCGGTGATTTCAGTGGGAGAAAAACTATTTCTCAATGCGGTTGCGTCCTTCTCTCACTCTTATACTTCCCCTGGGCATTGAGCCAGGTCATAGATTCCTGCGCTTGCCAACCTGATTCAATTATGCTCGATAATGTTCAAAGTATCGAAATTCTATGGGACGTTTTCGTTGCTGAACGATCTTGAAGTCGCGTTCCTTGACGGAGGACCGTTATTTATCGAGTTGACTTGTTCATTTTAAGGAATCGTAGAAATTGTTTCAACAATTTTCACAGCATGAGATAAAAAACAATTTACTTGAGTTCTTTAAAGTAAGAAAACTCGTTCGACTTGTTCAAGCGTACGGATTTACCGAGAACTTTGAAACTAGTTTTACATTCACGTAAGAACTAAAACTTGAACTCGTAGTTCACGTATACGAAGCAAACATTTCGAGTACATACTTAACCTTCCAGTCGAGCTGCTAAAACCGTGAATGCTGCCGATTTATTTGTCACATAATTAAATATTTCCTACATTTTCACCATTTCAAAATAAATTTCTGTCCAGCTGTGACTTTTTCATCATGCCAAATTCGTCCAAGACGTTTGTGCATTTTTCACTTATGTACGCAAAGATTCCGTGCATATGAAACAAAACGCTGTCATTCGGATTAACATATTACTACCGCGAAACGACGTTGTTGAGGATTCTTTCAAAATTTTCTATAAACGTTCTTGGCACCAAAACTAACGGCGTGTTCTCATGAAGAAAAATTTTCCAACGTTTAGAATTCGAGACATTTCACGTTTCTTAAAAAAAAGTTGAAAGAAAAGAAAACAAAAGAAACGCGGCAACAATTTACACGCTTTTAGATGAGAAAAATATAAAAAATTGGAAATTAAATATCTCAAATTCTAAACGACAGAAAATTTGTTTTTATAGGAGAAAACCGTTGGTTTTTGTGCCAAGAACGTTTATACTAAATCTTGAAAGAACCCTGAAGAAGGTCGTTTGGCGATAGCAATACTTCAAATGCAAAACTGCAAAATACATTTTCCATGAGAATTTCCATTGTCATCGTTCTGCTTCCAGGGATCTTGGTTGAGTAACTATCGCTTTTTTATTTACTGGCTATGGCAAGCAACAGGAAAGGAGGTCACAGGGTTTGACACTATCTTCTCACCCCCCCTCCTGGTTACGACAGCGCACCCCCTATGGGATCTGCATTTTTCAGATGGAGGAAGGATGGAAAAAGGAAAAATGAAGGAAAGGTACGAGTAAATGAATGTAAGAGATATATAAAAAGACTGAGAGCGATAGGAGACGAAAATTCATCTTTCTCTAGTACGACGTAATAGACGGTTATCGAACAACTTAATCAGTCGGTAGTGAAAGAACTCTAATTAAGAAAAGATCATGGGCATGAGATTCGTTTACACGCTGGCGCACATCGCTAGCCATTATATATCCATCGACGGCAAACAACGATCCACGAAGCTCGGAAGACCAAACGAGAACAAAAATGAATAAAACGAACAATTGTGTACGTTGGGTCGTTAAAAAAGTCAAATTCGTCCAACAGTCTACAAATTTATTGAAAAGATCGTGTATGTAAAATTTTCGTTACGTCGAAATTGTTACTCGAAAGTTCATCTTCGTTCAGCCTCAAGCTTCAACATTTCGCGACAGTAATCACTGCTCGATTGTTCATCGTACATCAGGCATTATGGCTTGGAGCTTGGACAAATAATTTCTTACGGCATTTTCAGCGTTCGGTCCCATCTGTTTGATGAGCCATTTCGTGGTGCTCGGACATACTATCACGACTGCTATCAAACTGATCAACAAAGGAGCTAAGAGTGTCCAAACGACCTGGAAATCAATTGAACTGTAAGACATTAACAGAAATCATTAAGGTATAACTATCGCAGAATGGGTTGATTTAGGATTTTCTTGAAATTTAGTGTAAATATTCTTGACATTAAAACGAACAACTTTCCTATGAGACGAAACATTTTCTGCCGTCTAGAATTTGAGATATTTCATTTCCAATTTTATATTTTTCCCATCTAAACGCATGTAAATTGAAGTGACGTTTCGTTAAAAAAGTTGCAAGAAAAAACAAAAGAAACGCGACTTCAATTTACATGCGTTTAGATGGGAAAAATATAAAATTGGAAATGAAATATCTCAAATTCTAGACGGCAGAAAATGTTTCGTCTCATAGGAAAGTTGTTCGTTTTAATGTCAAGAATATTTACACTAAATTTCAAGAAAATCCTAAATCAACCCATTCTGCGATAGTTATACCTTAAGGCAGCAACGGCGAGTGCTTTATCTTGACAAAAGTTTTGTTACAAGTTTCATTCACAAGTTCAATGCAATATTTTTAAAACATTTCCCTCCACCGTGTCTTATTTTGTTTCTCGAAAGATTCTCCACGAATTTCAACCTGCTGAGACTTGCCTCAACATTTATCTTTGTTTTAATCACAGCAATTCGTTCAGGAGCGTTTTCATTTACTAATGGATCAAATGGCAGACGAGGTGCATGAAAGTTGATGAGAAATCCCATTTATCCCGTCAAAATATCACAACATTTCCACGCGTTGATAAAACATCGTCACAATAATTGTGTTGAAAGTTTGAATTGTTATCCTCGTATTTCTAAGCTTAATGATTTCCGATGTAATTGAAGAGTTTGTTCGAACGAATGAATGAGAAGGAATATTCTTACGTGTGATATCCAGCAAACGACCATCCAACCGAGTAAAACTGTTCCAGCGGTATTGAGGTAAGGAGCATATTCAGGCCGGAGTACCGAACACAACCAGGGCAATTTATCCCCAAGATCTGACAACATTATTTCCATCTGTCGTGCAAATTAATCCCATCAAAAAACCATGATACTTTGCTTTGCTTTTTCTTCATTCGTTTTTCGTAAATTCTGCTCAGTATCAAATGTAAAGAAAAGTATACACCACCGGCTGGAGCTCACGATAAAATCGCACACTATTTGCTCAATCCCTCATCGATGTATTCATATCGTTTTTAAAATATAAATTTTCATCTCTTTCAAACATCTCCCAAGAATTATTCATGCGAATCTACGACTTACGTCCATGCTGGAATTTCCTAGTCAGAAGGAAATTTATATTGTTCGAACCAATGATTGAAATGTCTGTCTGTATTATTTTCTTGGACAATATTGTTGTTACTAGAATTTTTATGACGTTTCCTCTCTCTCTCTCTCTCTTTCTCTTCAATTTCTATCGATCTCATGAACATAGCTCGAGGCCCAAAATAAATGAAGTATCAACATCTGCCAGACAGAGTGATCGCATTCGAAATACTGACATTGTGCAAACAGAAAATAACATTTTTCAAAGCCACGTCATTGATTGGTTTATTAATAGAAAAAATAATTTCTTTCTTCTCTTTCGACGACAAAGAATTTTCATTTTTGTTTCTCTTGGTTTTGGATAGCATCGGGCAATAAAAATCGTTCGATGGTCCGAATGGCTCGGAGTAATTTATCTGCAGGCATGAAATTCATACTGTGGCCTTGCAGAAATCCAATTTTGTTATTTCTTTCTGATTTCTTGGATGTTCCCTGCGGGGTAGCTCTGGGTATTGCTCCAGTACTATCTTTCTTTACATCGATGCAATTCTTCGAGACATATATGCACTCGAGTGTAGTAGTTTGCTATCAACAACGGGAAACGGCGAACCATATTTTTTCTCGATTCCCTGAGGACGAGAAACCCAGACAAGCTCGAAGACAAAAATAAATGATTGGCTTCAGTCTCGGGAAAAAGCATGATCCAAGAAAAAGGTTGAATGAAAAAAAAAAAAACATAATAAAATAGAAATTTATTGAAGCGACTTGCAACGAATTGCAAATAAGAACTGCCATGAAGTTTAGTCAACAAACGGATGAAGGATGGAGGATTTTATAATATAGGCTCAATTCGCTCCCTGAAAACTTTGCGACGCAACGTTGAACCAACCACTGGATCGATCGGAAAAAAGTTGACGCATCGAAAGCAATGGGATTGGGAAGTTCTGCGTTTTGATAGAATTTCCACATGGTCCGAATGTGGGAACGCGAAACTGCACAAACTGAAGAACGCTCGCAGCTTCGCTTCGTCAGTTTTTCTTTGTCGAATTCCATCTGCTAACTGTATATCGAATTTGCCGGAGGTAGAGAAAATTCTAATTTGACGAAATAACTTGCTAGTTTTCTATCCAGCTGTTTATCAAATTTCGTTCGTGGTGAATTCTCCTTCCCCTGGCAACCAGCCAACCATGCTGAGTGGTGAAATACATTTAGCGAGTTGATTCCCAAATAAGTACGTAATGTTATTTCGTAGCCATTTCTTCGATCAAATTTTCACATCAAATATATTTCGAAAATAAAAACTTGTTATTAATTAAGGGCTTACGTAGACCCAGGGGTTTGAGCAGCGGGGTTTGTCTCAATCATATTTCGATACACTGAACTTTGACTCTCATCCACGTTTCGATAGGGTTCGGCAGAAAAATGAAGAGTTATTTTTCTTTTTTTCTAATTAGCCGGTGATTCGATCCGACGTTTGGCTTTTTTCGAGCGACTCGCATGGATCTGCTTATCCGTGTGGAACGTCGATGAAGAATCGTCCGATTGCAAATATCTTTCGAGGATTTCTTCGATTTCTTCGTCTTTCGTTCCTTGTAAATGAAATTTTCAATTTTTTTTTTGTTTTGTAATTAAAAATGATTTTTCTGAGAATTGAGTTAAAATGTTGAATGAATTTTATGCTCTGTGCACACCTGCGGATTCAGTATTGACGTCGAATCCTTCGGATGGTGAACGAGAAAGTTCAACGTCGATTTTTCCAGGTGTCGACGATTTTCCCGGCTCACTGATGTCTGGATTCTCCATTATTTTGAAAACTTTATTCCCAGCATCTCCGACGATATTCCCGCGTGCTTGGTCGAAGTATTGAGAAATGCTCTGGCCAATTTCAGCCTCGAAATTGTTTTTAGCGTACGGAACTCGAACAGGAACAATACCGATCATAATTTCGTTCGTTCGTTGCGGTAAATCCTTAATGTCAAACGGACGGACCGAGCACATCTCCCGCAATACATTCGAGATTCTTTGGAGGCTCAAAATATTGAAAAACTGTGCCCAAGAACCAAGAATTCGAGATTAACTGAGCAAGGGCTCGATACGGCCCTGCCCTTTAAATTTGTATTTTTAATTCCTAAGAAAATGGATCAGTCTCTCCGAGCAATTTGCAACTTCTGGAAGTGCAATTATCGAAAACCTTGAGAGAAAAAAAAACGTTTCTACCAGTCCGGGATAAGGGGAACGATTGGCCCAAATTTTTTTTCATCGAAATCTAAGCAACGATGCGCCGAAAATTCCACTTTCGCGATGCGTAGCTCACAGTGACTGATCCATAGCCTAACGACAATTTTAACGTATTTTTATCGCGAAACGACTTTATTTAGGGTTCTTTCAAAATTTTTCATAAACCTTCATGGAACCAAAACTAACAGTTTTCTCGATCCTATGAAGGAATCATTTCCCATTTTTTAATTTTCCCATCTAAACGTTCGTAAATTTATTTCGTCTTTCTTTTTTCTTGCAACTTTTTGACGAAACGTGACTCCAATTTCATGCGTTTAGATGGGAAAAACCAAAAATTGGACTTGAAATATCTCAAATTCTAAATGTCAGAAAATTCTTTTTCATAGAAGCAAAACTGTTAGTTTTGGTGCCAAGAACGTTTATAGGAAAGTTTGAAAGAATCCTCAACAACGTCATTTCGCGGTAGTAATATGTTAATCTGAATAACAACGTTCTGCTTCATATGCACGGAATCTTTGCGTACACAAGTGAAAAATGCACAAACGTCTTGGACGAATTTGGCATGATGAAAAAGTGAGAGCTTGACAGAAATTTATTTTGAAATGATAAAGATGTAGGAAATATTTAAATGTGTGACAATTAAGTCAGCAAAAAGCATTCACGGTTTGAGCAGCTCGACTGGAGGGTTATGTATGAACTCCAAATGTTTGCTTCGTATACGTAAACTACGAGTTCAAGTTTTAGTTCTTACGTGAATGTAAAACTAGTTTCAAAGTTGTCGGTAAATCCGTACGCTTGAACAAGCAGAACGTTTATACAAAATTTTGAAAGAACGTTAAATAAAGTCGTTCCGCGCTAGTCGAACCTTAATTAATTTCATTCGACTGGAAAAAATAGTTGATTAACTTTCAGGCTTACTAAAATTAATTTGAGGGACTGTCGCAACATAAATATAAAAACAGGTGAAATAAAGATGATAATAAGTTCCATTAATTTGGAGAGTGCAGCGAGACCCATGAGAACTCCGGTGATTGACAAGAGCATCATGACCTGGAGTCCACCGCACAAAATCTGTAATTAATATCGTTAATTTGTTAATTTGTAAACGAATATAAATGCATGGAAAAGANACTGGAAGGTTATGTATGTACTCGAAATGTTTGCTTCGTATACGTAAACTACGAGTTCAAGTTTTAGTTCTTACGTGAATGTAAAACTAGTTTCAAAGTTCTCGGTAAATCCGTACGCTTGAACAAGCAGAACGTTTATACAAAATTTTGAAAGAACGTTAAATAAAGTCGTTCCGCGCTAGTCGAACCTTAATTAATTTCATTCGACTGGAAAAAATAGTTGATTAACTTTCAGGCTTACTAAAATTAATTTGAGGGACTGTCGCAACATAAATATAAAAACAGGTGAAATAAAGATGATAATAAGTTCCATTAATTTGGAGAGTGCAGCGAGACCCATGAGAACTCCGGTGACTGACAAGAGCATCATGACCTGGAGTCCACCGCACAAAATCTGTAATTAATAACGTTTATTTGTTTATTTGTAAACGAATATAAATGCATGGAAAAGGTCTGTTTATCTTTATGGAGGTTCCCTCTGGCCATGGGAGGTTATCCACTTCGTTAGACCGACAGGAATAGTGGAAAATTAAATCATTCTCTTGGGGAGTCTGATGTAGGACCACGAGGATCCATCCTCGGGCATGCATGCATGCATGCATGCGTGCATGCATGCCTGAGTTCAGTCGAGGGTGGTGACTCGCATGGATAGGCCAGAACGAACTTCAGCACTTGTAACAACTCCTACAGACTTACACAAATAAATGCCATTTTGGATTAAAGTTGATTCAACGTTAAGAACGAAAAAGCCTTGAGTCTCGATATGCAAAAAAAAATTAAAATTCACTCCAATTTAGTCCTATTTCTCACATCGCGATCTTGTTCCTCCACGCCTAATTTTAGGGAGATTCAACCTCAAATTTAGACCGAGTTGACAGACCTTTGCCTGTCAACTGCGAAAAACAATCTTTGGAAAAAAAAAAAACACGCAAAATTATACGAGGGACGAAATTTTTCCAGTTTTTTCAAAAACTTGCGTCAAAATTCGTTTACATCATCTCGATTATAAAAAATTTATAATTCGAACCTTCCTCGGACGAACGTGCATATAAAAATAGCTCATTGGTTGGGGATAAAGTTAGTTTACAATTTATCGACAATTGATTGTGTAACTTTGCGTGAATAATTCTGGCCGATGAGGAACCGACATACCTTCCGATAGTAATTCGATAAAGTTTGAGTTCCCGTTCGGTTTATACGTCGACCAAGCAGGAATCTTTTGGTTGCTGAGGAGCTTCGTGGAGTGGAGTTGGATGGAAATTAAGGAAAGAAATAAAAAGCTCGGTCGATAAGATTTCCATTCGGCAAAAATACATATTTCTTTATTTCTTAATAATGCTACATATTTATGTACATTGTATTTGTTGATAATTTTAAAATCTACAATGAAAATAATAATCGTCGACAGATTTGTACACGAGTTCAGAAGGCTTTCGAAGATAAGGCTGTCGAAGATAACAACGAAAAAGCCTCGCCTATTTAATCTCTCCCAACCAAGGCCTTTTTCTTTCAACGATAATATCTGATAACACGTTGGCTTTTACTCTCGTATCTCTCCATGTTTTTTTTCCCAGTTAGTGTGGTCCCAGGTATAATTAAAAATTATCTGACATAATGAAAGGAGAAAGTCTTGTGCAAGAATTTGGCGAAATAAAAGTTAGTTCGCAACTCTTTTCCTACTGTTCCTTAAATTCTCATCTCGAAAAATATGTTTAAGGAGACTTTCCGACCTGCGGGAAATGGTTGAAACACTTTTTCTCCTTTTTCATGGATGAAGAAAAAGTTTTCGCCATTTCTACCTCCACGAAATGTCTCGAGTAATATATGACAGTATTTTTGTACATGAGATAGAAAAATACGACGTTAATATACACAACTCTACATGAATATTTTTTTTTTTTTCGTAAATTCTCAAATATTCGTTGATATTAATCTGGTTTTTTTTTTGTTCTTCGTTCTTTTCGTACTAAATATAAATATTTTTTATAATATTCACTTGTAGCCTCAATTAGCACATTCCCATTATTTTTCTTTGCTACATCGTAACGCACGATATTACGTTCTTATACATTTACAGATATACTGCTATTGATATTATTATTATTATCATCGCAGTGTCTAGCCGTCCGGGTAGTCGGATGAATAATGTTCGTCCGGATACGCGATCTGCGCTTTATCCAATGCGTTTATGCGAACGAGCAAGGGTTGCTTATTCGTCCGAACATGCTTTAGCATACGAAATGGCCAGACGAGTAGCCACAGCCTATTATTATTATGACGATCGCTATTATTGTTATTATTCGTTGAATTAACTTTCGTTACGTAAAATATCGTTACTTTTTCGATTAAATATCTCAACCCCTTAAAGTATACAGGCGAGGGTGGTAACATAAAAGCCACAGTGGGTCCGAACTCGACCCAAGTATCTTGAAGCTGTTGCTAAGACTATTGAGGTTCGAAAAAATTGGCTACCATTTTTGTTTGTACTTTTTACGGATTTCGGGTCGACATGAACGTTCCCGAAAGTTTATGCTCTCCGGAGACGGTGTCGTCGTATGATTTAGCACGATTTTCAAAAATTGATGGACATTTTGAGGAATTAAAAAATTTGTGATGTCCTGTCATCGCGTATCACATTTTATGGTTTTTTTTTTTTTTCTTTCGCAGATTGTTGCAGTTTGAAACTTTGTCCAGGGTCTTTCAGAGCCTGTGTATACTTTAAGGGTTAACAATAAAATATAAGACTCGCTTCAGAATCACTCTCAGACCATAAATACCACGACGAGTCGTTCAACAGGAAAATGGAAAAATATTAATCTCGTTTTTATTCTCCACGTCCAACTTTGAGCTCACGGTCCATCTCAAAGATCCAATTCTTTCTTTTGGCACTCGTGGTTATAATCACATGATATATCGCAGGCCGAATACGCACTCCTCTTTATCATTCCCCTGACCGTTACCATTATTTCTTCGTTCGATATTCGAAAGTTTGAAAATTCTTCAATTTATATTCAATGAGCAGACCATCGAATGAAGAAAATGTTGATAAAGAACCGAATTCGATCCCAATTGCCTTCGTTCCTTCAGACATCAACGATGATAATTCGATAATTCGAATATCAATGACTCCGAAATAATGTAACAAATGTGAAATTCCCTGGCCTCACAATGTGGTAGACCTTAAAAGTTTCTCAAAAGAAAATGGTAAATTTCGAGTGAAATGTAATCAGAATTTTCACTTTTTTGTTGTGGGAATGTTGAAATTTCACGTTTTCGTTTATGATCGCAATAAATTTTTTCTTCCAGAATGATTATTACAACTATGATAATAATTATCCTTTTTTTTTGTGATTGCGTTGTTGCTTCGTCTCGATATGTAATTTTTTGTTTTTCGAAAATTCTCGACCAGCAGGTACTCGTCAAGTTATAAAAGTAATGAAAAAATTAATTGGATGCAAATATAGAGATAAAATGATCCATTTGGCACTTTGAAGGAAATGAATAATCTGCTTGAGGAATTGTGTTGAATTGATAAAATTGAGACACGCTTGTGCATGCCAAGGTACTGAATGTCGCGAATGGGCAATGCTATGGAAAGTTTGTTGGTTTGTAAAAAAAATGAATCAATTTACGATTTTGCTTTTTGCCTCCTAAGATCATTCGGAATAATCGTTGTGAGCAGGACGCCTAAGGCGAGGGTAGCACAGAGCACGATATTCGCCCAGAAATCGCCCCAAGTAGTGAACATCATTCCGTACAAAATGGTGAAAATTATTCCAAAAACTTGGGTCATCGCGTTCAAGATTCCGGCCGATGTTCCCTCGGGCTCCGGATACGTCAATTCTGCCGCAAACTCAAAACCAACTGGCAAATAACCGGTCATGAAGAAACTGCAAAAAAAAATAACAATTACCAAATTGATCGAGCTTCCTTGCGACTTTTCGAGAACACGAGAAATTCAATATCAAGAAAATCGTATAATTGAATAAAAAAAATCGCATTATCGTACCCCAATAATCCTGCCGTGACGTACAAAACAATAATCGTTCCCACGTCCAGAGTAAACGTGAATACTATCGCACCCAAGAATGAGAACAAGTACACACCGATCGCAGTTTCCCTGGAAAAAAAAAAAAACAAGATTCTCGACATTGTTCTCGACTCATCATTGAATATATTTCAATTTTTCATTCGCTGGAAATATCGATAGACTTTCTTACTTGAACTTGTGGCTTTTGTCGAGAATGACGCCGCACATTACCGAACCCAACATTCCGGCACAGACGATCGTCAATCCGATCCTTCCAGCATCCAATTCACGACCCTGAATAAAAATGAAACTGGTATGAGGTCGAGAAACTGGTTATTTTATTAAATTCACTTTTATTTCGATAATTTTAAGAAAAATTGTTGCGTTAATATAGAAATTAAAATGGACGCTGTCTTTCACTCTAACCGGAAAATATTTGAGGACTATTTGGTTCAGGAGTGTACTGATGGCGTAAAAAATCCCAACGTTTATTCCATAACTCAACAGGAGCAACAAATAGCCAAAATTAGTGCATAATCTTTTGATAGATTGCAAAAAATCTTCGGTATGTTCGGCCTCACGCTGAACTGCTTGGGCAGGACTCGGCGGTAAAGGTGGTTCTGCTTTGAAAACTGCAATAATAAAAAACACAAAAAATGTTAATACAAACGATTTTCAGGATCAATTAGTAAATTTCTCATCAACTGGCCACCAATATATTTTTTTTCGGCAAATTAGTGACTTTTGTTAATTGAATTAGTGATGGTTTGTTAATCAAGATATTTACGTACATAAAATGATAAGGACTAGAATAACGCTTGTGGCAGAGGCAACGATGTAAAACATCAGCTGCAAACCCTGGGCCACCACGGACGGATCTTCGCTGGATGGTACCAACATCGGTGGGAATAGGAAACCAATTGCTACTCCAAGCTGAAGTAAATAAAATGGGAAAAGTTTGTAAACATAATGAAATTTTAGAGTAAAGGAATTTGCAATCCCATGAATTTCCAGAAAATATTGCTGCGAACAGGTTTTTTATCATTTTTTCTTTTTCATCAGTAATTACGGCATCGATCGGGTTGATTTATAGCTCAATCGAGGGGGATATCTTCATTAGGCTCCAGTTCAATTTTCAGATCATCAGATTACCCCGGGGCTTCGTAATTCGAGAAAATATGCACCCCCACCACCGAAATCGCTTTATTCAGAGATAATATACTCCAGTGAGTCTCGGGCCAGCAGACAACAGAACCATCAAATGTACTTGGACCGAGAATCTGCCTATAGTCTCTGGGTATTTTGGTTTCAATGGTTATCCAAGGGGAAAAATACGATACGACGCTATAACAATCTGGTCTAACGACATTAATGTTGATTCATATTTGTTAAAGTCCACGACAATTTCATGTGCCTCGGTCTAGACATTCAAGTCCCGATTATGTGAGCGTCATAGTATAATCGCAATAATAATAATAACGAGTCGGAGCTATAGCTTCGTCACGACGAGAGAGAGAGAGAGAGAGAAACAATTTACGAATTCCGGAATAATAAGAGCGAATTCGAAGGGTTTAGTTCGACAAAGGCCCCGTGCTATGCGAACCTCACGAAATAAATAACCGACAATTCCCAGCGAGAAATCTTTCATTTCAAACCCATGCCATCGACCCAAACGCACTTACCCCAATAATTATACCCTTACAATGATAACAAATGATAACGGAAGTAGCAAATACCCTGCCGCATAATAATTCATGCAAAATACGTTTGTACACTGAGCATATATCACACATTTTATTGAGCAGTCCCTGAACTCTTTTCAAGCAAGCAATCGTTTCTGTAGATTGCTATTGTGCTGTCTGGTGTTGATGATCGTCTATTATGGACGTGTGGAGTATAGTGACAGTTGTAATCCGTGAAAATATGATGAAAATAAATGACAATTTCAAATCGGAGCAGGAAATTTTGATTCATATTTCCTTCCCGTCAAACTAACGAAACAAAAAATATTTCATGAGAATTTAAATAGGAAAATATTTAAAAATTGTTACGATTGATTTCCGTGTCGTAAATTTTTAGTCAAAGAAGCTCGGTCCTCCCTTCGGAAATCTATAGTTCCTGGAGTTTTGGAAGTTGCGTAATTGACCCGAAAGCATGAGAAATGTTGCTGTATTATTTTCAACGAAAGGAACACGTTCTGTTGGGCCTTCGGATCGTCAGGGTCGGGCTTGGGCTTAAGGTCGAATTCTTCGGATGAATATGCACAAATTCGTACGAGCTGACTCGTATGACTGTATATTCTTATGTGCGCGGAATGAAATAGTCCAACGTACATCCTGCTTAAGGTTCATCACGTGCGATACCTCATCGTGGCTATGAACTCTGACTGAATCGGAGTCGAGGCCTGCTTCATTGCTGTTTGAGGAACTTGGGTTAACTCTCAAACCGATCATCGATTTCTATTTCCCATTCAGTATCCATAAATTTCATTAATGTTAAAATTAAGGGGCTCGAACAGGAAAGAGAATCGTTGCATGTTCGTGTCACGACTGTGTGGACAGTGAGAAAGATTTTCAATGAAAATCATCGGAATTGCTATGGAAAAAAAAAACTCTCCCGAAAACATTTCTAAAAAGAAAAAACAAAAAAAAAATTTGTTTCTTCAACTTTTTTTGAGCTCAAGAATTTTTCCAAGATTCAAAGCAGCGACTACCTACTTCGTGAATTTCGTGTTGCTCATGCACGTCGACTAAATTAAATCACACTTGCTGGTGAAACCAGAAGGGAGATGGTTCGAAGGCTTAACTTTCGTGCATTTAACTCGGTGAATGAAACGAATAACGAAGGGTGATCCTCGATCCCCTTCGTCACTAAAATTAATCGTGAGTCTTCCGTTCGCCCTGACTTCCCATGGGACAGTTAAGCTCGCCGTTAGCACAGACTACATTTCGTTGTAATTCATCCAGATATACGAGCTTGATGCGATTAGAATATTAATATTGTTTAGTAACTTTGAAGCATTAATGCAAACAAANAGTTATACCTTAAGGCATTCCTACCACGAAACAACTTTATTTAGGGTTCTTTCAAAATGTATTATAAACGTTCTTGGCACCAAAACTACGAGTTTTCGCGTATAAAGAAACATTTTCAAACGTAATTAGAATTGGCGATATTTATTATTTTTTTCCATCGAAACGCGTGTAAATTGAAATCAAATTTCGTCAAAAAGTTGCAAGAAAAAAAAACCAAAAGAAACGCGACTTCAATTTACACGCGTCAAGATGGAAAAAATAAAAAACGTTGGAAATGAAATATCTCAAATTCTCAACGTCAGAAAATGTTTCTCTTTGGAGGAGAAAACTGTTAGTTTTGGTGCCAAGAACGTTTAAACAAAATTTTGGAAGCATCCGAAACAAAGTGGTTTTGTGATAGTAATACGTCAATAGAAATTTAATGAGTTGCACCAGCTTTTTTAGTTTTTTGGAATGGAACGCATCATCTTGAGGTTTTTTTTCGTTGGGGAGTGAAAAAAGTATGTGCAAAAAAAAATATAAGGATTAATGATGACATACCTGATTTCCGAAAACTCCGATGCTGCATGCACTGCTGACCTGGTCAGGACCAAACC
This sequence comes from Hyposoter didymator, assembly GCA_037952995.1. Classification (NCBI taxonomy): domain Eukaryota; kingdom Metazoa; phylum Arthropoda; class Insecta; order Hymenoptera; family Ichneumonidae; genus Hyposoter; species Hyposoter didymator. The sequence goes on from JBAJMU010000007.1 coordinate 2,403,028, forward strand.
AAACAGCTGCTAATCTCGAAGGGACGGAAAGGACGAAGGTCTGACTAAGGGCGACCAGAGTGTGGCCCAGGAATGTGACCCAGTATCTGTCGGGAGCAACGCTCAAAACCTTGATCCAGGCTCCGAGTGTTGTGCCAACTGCACCGAACAATGCGGCGTACCTAAGACCCTGGAAATACGATTTAAAAAAAAAAATTGAAAAAACGTAGAAATCGGTTTGTTTTTATTTTCGTGAATTTCCTATGCGAAATAAAAACCTCAGACGTTGGGGTCTCCGATTAGAATTTTCAAGGAACATGAAATTAGGAAATTACACGTCAAGGAAAAAATTGTTTCCACCCCCAAAATTACAGACTCGATAAGTAGCCGGAATAATTTATTCCACGTCCAAAAAAGGTCACGAGGAAATCGATAATCGAGTGGGCAAGACCCTCAACAATTTTTTACTCCACAATGACCGCAGAACCCGTTAATTCCATCTCGCCAATTAATAATCGAAGCAACCGCGAAAATAGGTGCTCCAACGGATCAATTTTTGCATTGTCTGTGTGAATCTCACAGTGTTGATCCGTGCAAACACAATTAAGCACACGGATATGTCTTTATAATCGTCCGGTAAAAACGTCTCGTCGCCAAAGTGTGTTGAACGTGAACCACGAAATGAATGTTATCGAGTTATTGATTCAACCTACTTCTGTATCCGGGATTAACAGATGCAGGGCTTTTTTCAAGTCCCAGTTACTAACAAGTTATTGTTGAGCAGAATTGACTATTGAGAGCAAAAGGTAAAAAAAAAACTTTGAATTTTTTTAAAATTTAAACAAAATGAACAACAAAAATCGATTTATCTGAAAATGCCTAAAGTTTGATTTTGATTGAATACTTTGTTTTGCCATTTGAACGTATGCCTGCCTCTATTCTTTTCAATTCTGCTTCGTAAAGTCTCAAATGGAAGGATGGAAAAAATTGAGTAAAACGTAACAATAACACTTACGAATTTATCGAGGAAATAGCTCGCTGGAAATACGAAAGGTATGTACGTTATCATATAAATCATGCTAGTCATATCGACTGCAAAATTTGAAACGCTGTAATACTTGGTGATAATGTTGTTGATAATACTGTATTGAATCCATTGCATCGAGTTGCTCGCACTGTAGACGACGAATATAGCCAGCACGAGCCATCGTCTCTTGTACAATTTTGTTTCGACCACCTGTGGATACAAATGGAAAATTGAATTATTGACGAGCCGAATTTAATCAGATGAAAAAAGTGGAAATTCTCGGTCAATATTGTCAAAGAAAAAAAAAATATTCATATCTAGAGTGATTTTATAATTTCAACACCTGCATCCTGTGTAAAGTTTTAGAAAAACGAGCAATTTGAAATCTTGTTTCACGTAAGCTCGTCGTGCATTTGATTATTTGTCGAATGTGAAGTCCTTGTCTGGCGAAGATAAATCTTGAGCCAACACGCTGATACACACATACAACAAAATAATGGAGGAAAAAATAGTTTGGTAATCTCAAGTGATTAGTCGAAAAGAACCAAGTAAAAAACGTCGAACATTCCAATTGAAGATGCTAACACACATTGTTCGTGGAAAAAAATCTTTCATCGCGACACACACGAACCTGAATTATTATTATTTGATCTAAAGTTTCGGTAAGAATCGATTTTATTCGTGCTGACAATAATTTATTGTTATAACAAATGATATACAGATTTATTTATTACAAAAATAGTTGCTTATGGTTTCAACATGCAGCTTTGACTTTTATTCCAAATCCTCGATGAATCGATTAAGTAAGATTTATTTTTAATATACCTGCGTCGGGCTAACTCGACACTCGATCGCTTTTACGTATTCCGACGAGTTTTTCGTCATTTCAATGACACTCTGCATTTACATGCAGTTCGATGTCCAAATACGAAGAATGCAAATCGATGTGTTACGCAGTTGAAGATCCCTTCTGGCTCAGCTAAATCTCGAGGTATTTTTTCCTCAACCTGCTGGCACTCGAGTTTGCTATGATTATTCCAACACTTCGCAAGATCTAGATTCGATGTTTTGAATTTTTTCTCGTATTCGTCCTGCAAAGCAGACAAGATAAATAAAATTATCTGCAATGTCCTACTTTCTGGAGAGACGTAAATTCAATCTGGATCGATTGAGTCGATCAACGATTCAAGCCAAATGGTGACATTTTAAGAATTTCCCTGATTGTAAAAATCTTTACCACTCGACACGTTTCCATTTCAAGTTTTACAACGAACAAATATTTTTCTTGACGTTACGTCATTTAATTTCGTGTTTTTTTTTGTTTTTTTTTCTTTTTCTTTCGACAGAGCAATTGCTCGGATGAATTTTCCATTCTTTTGTATCGCGAACACCCCAAAGGAAAAGAGCAAGTGCCACTTGGACGTAAGATTGCAAACAATGGAAAGTCGAAAAGTAGAAACAGTGCCCCACCGCAACACCACGACGAATATATATGTAACAACTCTCGAGCATTACTAGACCGTGTTAATTGGTCCTTGTGGGCATTCTTTCCGACTGTCATTCTCGGCATATTTGTTTCTCGCTTTAAGGACCAAAGTAACGATCCGATGACCCAGTTGTCAAATCTTTTGTCGCGCGAATAAAAATAATTCGTTTCCCGAAAAAGAAAAAAATTCAGAAAAACACATTTTCATACTAATAGAAGTATCAAAAATAATCGCCAGCAATTTCGATTGAGCGTCAAGGAGAAAAATTGTTTTTCGATGGGAATATGAAAAAAATTCGTACCTATATGTATATGTTGCCCGTTCGTTACCATTTCGAGCGATTTCAAAATATTCAACTTCCGACGATTCGAGTTGCGATGGGGTGACTGATCCGTACTCTTAAAATCGTCACGTGCTGATTCTACCAGCGCCACGTGTTTTTATCAACTTCACGTGTTTACACGCCTGATACTTGGCGTGCGCGAATGATCGCGAACAAAATTTCTTTGATCGCGCGTTTCTTTAGATTCAACGACGAATCAACGCACGAAAGCTTTTTCGCGTGACCATAAAAATGTATGGCGAGACAAAAATCAGACCAAAACAAGCCTATCACGTCGCAGTGGGGATCAAGACATTCAAATCCCACCATTTAAGCAGACAATCAACTTTTTATCGACCGACTGATTCGTTAAATAAATAGAAAACGATTGGGATAAGTGAGAAAATATTGAACTTACCAGCATCGGTGTAAATCCAAATCGTTTTGCGTTTCGAACTTGCAGTAACTTTTTTTCTTTAAAAACGTGTGATAATATATTAAGCCAGCTCGAGCATTTGTCGGAGTATAATTTCACTTCTGTTGTCCGAACTGAACACACGCACAGATAATTGTTATCGTCGTTAATCGGATTTAAAGACCGTGCGATTCGCGATCGCGACGGTATTCGGACGAACGTCCCCAAACCCCGCGATTGAAACAACGTTGTTTCGGTATCTCAGAGAGATATTTTCGTCAGTCCCACGTGGAGCGACGCAACACTCTCGTCCGATTCTCAACACGTTTCCACAGATTTCACATTTATATTTAGCCAACAGGACGATGACTTCTAATCCAAATAGCATCCACGAAACTATAAATATGTCGCTTCTACTTTATTTTCTTTCTGTCTCTCTCGACACTTCCATTTCAAATGTTATGTTTTCGCCTGTGTGTTGATACGATGAAGATTCGAAATATCAATCAAAACAACGCTTTCATCAATTATGGGAAGAAGAAAAAAGGCTGTCTGAGCACACACAGGATTTTCTACTTAAATCTTGAGGAGAATATTTTTTTGCTTAGTTTTAGAAATTCGGCAAATGAATATGCCCTCCCTGCAGGTGATTTTTGTTCGGAGGCAATATTTCTNATTCTATTCTATTCTATTCTATTCTAGCGTTCGTTATTTTGGCGCTCGCCGTTTTGACGTTCGCCATTTTTAACGTTCGCTATTTTGTATTTCGAATTTTGAGTCACTTGAAAAATTTGATTTCGACTTTCTTACTTTTCTTTTATTTAATTTTATGAATACCAAAATTCCGAATTATTAGCTGTTCGACAATTTGGTTATTCGTAATATTAACCCCCACCCAATAAATCAATCCATTTGCTTTTCGCCCATTTTGCATAAGTAAGTATACTGGATTTAGACACGAGAATGAGGGTAAAAATTATGGTGATGATTGCACGTCTGACTGCGACAGGCTGTTTCTACTTATGGTTCAAATTTGGTCAGTAATTGATTGTTTCCCTGTGATTGAATTGAATTTTTTCTGTCAAACAATTTTCTCATCAAACATTCAGTGAAATTGAGGCTTTGAACGAATGAATCCTTCCGCAGGATCACATTTCTAATAAACTAAAAATAGAGTTGAAAAAAAAGTTTTCTACCCTTTCGTTTTGCTGCTCACTGAATCACGCGTACTCTGAGAAATTGGACAATGCACGTGGTCGGGAAAATAAGAAGAAGTAGCAGTTTCGCTGGGCCAACGAATAGTGGAATGCGCTCGAGAGAAAAGGGAGGAAATGAAAAAGCAGAAACTGAGAGAATAAGCGATATTGTTGTTGCTCGTAGAACGCACGTTTCGACTTATCGATCAGCGGGTTTTCGAGGTTACGGGTATCGAGGGTCGCTCATGAGTCTGGAGGCAGCTGTCATCCGAGAAACTTGTGGGGATTTCCGAAATATATATGATAAAAATAAAAATGAAAAATAATTGTTGCAAGACAGAAAAAATTCCATTTCCTATTACAATATTTTTATTATCATACAACATTTAAAACTGCACAAAAAAAAACAATTGCACGAATCGTTAAATATACATTTGCCTCCATTTTTGAATTTTAAGAAAAATCAATATTAACAATAAATTTCGAAACAGAAAATCGCAGTAGAAACGGTGATCGTTCCATCGTCACCTTTGTTTTTATTTCTCCCTAATCTCATCAGCCTTTTTTCTCTCCTTAATTTGTGTCTTTCAGTAAAATTAATATTCGATCTACAATCGTTGTGATTATTGTCAGGTAAACACGAGAGAAATTTCGAGCACCACCGCACGCTCGGAGCGTTCGACGACAACTAAAACTCAGATTCGAGTCTCTCGTTATATTCTGATTCGTCCAGCTGCGAACCAATGCATATATACCAAGAGTAGTGCGGCGAAGAACAGAGCATATTAGACAAGCTCTGTTTATATACATATATCTATACGAACATATTTGAGGCTGTACATGCAGCAGAAATTGATAACAACGAATCTATACGTACATGGATATATTTACAAGTACATACACCAGTATCAATTATGTCTCCTGATATGTACGCGGCTACGTCATCGGGACAGGGCTTGAAAATGGAAAAAAAAAATTAAAATTTTATTTTGCCCTAAAAGTGCCAGCGACAGAAATAAAAAACTTTTAAGAGTGTTGAAAAAAAAGCTTTCTTGCTTTGAGAAAATGCCACTTTGAGAAAAGATCTCGAATCCTCTGGAGGAAAATTGTGAACGATTTAAAGATTCTCCCAACATTATTTTAATATTATATTGCAAAGTATTTTTTTTTAATCGTTCAAGTAAATCTTGAACGTCTTGAAACGGAAGGTTTGGAAATTTGGGGAAAAATTTTGAGAAAGAGAAAAATGACTATAACGTTTTTTGAACATGGCTGCGACTGACATCAGAATGAGTACGAGAGTGAGCGAATTTCTGCTCCTGCGCAAATGGGTCTTTTCTGCCGAGAGACACGCGCACTGATTCTGGTAAAATCGTTGGCGAAGGTGAGGAATCGCGCGTGGGAGGCTGCACTCGTCATTAGTATGGAGCATCGAGCGTACATATATATTCGAGGCGACCGAGTACTTCCAGTCCAAAGCCGAGGCCGTATCCCTAAATTTTCACATTCCTTATGCTCCAATCGAATTTCTCAAGGTCCATATATCGATTACAAAAGTTCTTGAAACTTGGCATTAAGGATTCAAAAATGGGAATTGAAAAATATCCATCCTGTTATTATTTACATCCGGGGAACGAAGCAAAGACATTGCCTTTTTTTCCTGCAAATCCCAGTTATCTGGACCAAACGGATCGATTTTATTTTTTCTTTTTTTTTTTTCAAAGAAATATCGCGCATCTGACGATTCTCTATATATTGACGATGGGTAGATCGTCGAACCTCGATCGAGAGATAAAGTTTTGTATCGTGTCACAATAAGTGGAAGTCGTAAACGACGAGAAAACTGAATACCCGAGTCTCTCGAGTTTATACGATCGAGTGAAGATTTGTCATCGATGTTTCGTCATAACGATATTATCAATACCTACGACGTAGAGCATGTGCGTCGATACATATATTTCTTTACCATAATCGCCGACGTTCATGATTTATTACAAAAGGTGGAAATGTTTCTGGTTCAATGTGGCGTCGAGGCCTTTGTAATAATTAGGAAAAAGTACCAATTCTCATATAATGTGAGATATGCAAGTTGAATTTGATGGACATTCTTCTGGGTGATGATTAATTATCACTCAATTGAGAAAGACTATACAAAAGAAACAAAACTTTCTCATTTCGTCAGTTGTCAAAAGACGGGGAAACGGCTCAACGTTGATAAATATATTTTCCGTCCATTAAGCAATGGCACCTCCTTAAAGTCTCGTTGACTAATCAATTACGAGTGTAGAAATGTCTTGAATTTTTTCAATGAATTTCATCAGCTTCAACAGCTCGATTGAATGAAAAAAAAATGGTCGTGTCGTTTTTTCTCAATGGAAAGAAAATCGCGTCATAGTAATTAATAAAATAAATAAACAAACTTAACAAGCTCTCTCCGTCGTCCTCGTCTCGAGCAGGAATCGGCTGGAAATTCCGTGGGTACTCCATTCTCTTAACACGTGAAAAAAAACTTGAGGGCACAGAAATGTTCTAAAATAAAAAAATTTGAAGAAAACTCAGCGGTGTCATTATAATTGCTGCGCAATCCAACGTAACTCGCGAGCCCAACTTTTCGCTTTGTCGATCAAAGGAAAAATGAGGAACTAGCAAGATGTAGTCAATTTTTCAATCGTCGGATTTCTTTTTTTTTTTTTACGACCAGTTGAGGATCACACACATGTTTGAATATAAAATTTGCATTACGGTGGTACACCAGCTTGACGTAGCGACGACGTCCATCTCTGAAGGCTGGCAAGTTTGACGCATGTAATTTACATTATCTTTTGAGGATAATGATTATTGGAAAGCGATGATTCCTCATGATTTTTCGAATCATATTGTCATCGAAAAAAAAACACTTTTTTCATGAGATTTTTCATGGTATCAGTTGCTGGATAAACATTCAATTGGTACACGGAGAGAAATGCCGGGAAATTTATATCACATATTACTATGCCATCATAGTTTTCTGGTGACATTGTCGTCCCTCTGAGAAATTTTAGCAAAAACATAGTAATTTTTATTCAAATTCTATCGGAAATAGCGGAAATTTGACATTTTTCGCCCAATTTTAGATGAAAAATTACTATGTTTTTGCTCAAATTTCTCAGAGGGACGAAACTGTCACCAGAAAACTATGGAGCATAGTAATTTGTGATGTAAATTTCCCCGCATTTCTCTCCGTGTGATAAATTCGCGCAAAAACATTAATTTTTATTAAAATTCTATCGGAAATAGCGGAAATTTGACATTTTTCGCCCAATTTTAGATGAAAAATTACTATGTTTTTGCTAAAATTTCTCAGAGGGACGAAACTGTCACCAGAAAACTATGGAGCATAGTAATTTGTGATATAAATTTTCCCGCATTTCTCTCCGTGTATCAAATAATTGTAAACGAAAAAAATGAAAATAAACAAATTTTTGTCGGTCCAATTAATTATAATCAAGGCACTTTAAGGTGAGAATGAAAAAATTCATAAGGTTAAATGGGAAGCTTCGAATTATCGAATTTCCCTACAATTTTTCGATAATTAAATGGAGCATCAGAACTTTTCGGTAGAGCAGACGCTTCGATTCAATTCGAGTCAAGAGTTTGAATACGTGGGTGGTCAAAGGTCGAGGGTGCGCGAAGGTCAGAGAATCAGCGCATACGTTTTTTTTTTTTATTATCCGTTCGAGAGCACTAAATTATGTCGCCCTATTTAATCATCCAAAGGCAACTCTCTCATTTTTTTGACCAAACACGTGCAATATTCTCTCAAGCGTTGCAGCTCCTAGTTAACATTTCGATTAATTAATTAGCTGCAAAAACTCGGTGTGAATTGAGCTCAGCGTAACGCGTGATTATGCATTTATGGGGCGAAAACTAATTCGTGCGGCGAAACATGTTTATCATTGGAATACAGATTATTCAAGGTCGACAAAAATTTTTAATTAAAGATTCATCGATACNCTCTTTTTTTTTTTTTTTTTTTTTTTTTTCCATCATTTCAGACTCATTTTCATTGATCCATGGTTGGTTGTATACAACGAATGTGATGTTTGAATGTTGAGGAAAAGGTCAAAGCTCGCGATACCAGACAAAAGTGGCGATAAACAAGTTAACAATGGCAGCGATTGCGAGGCCCAGCCAGTGGAAAAGACTCGGCATTCTTCTTATCTTTAGTATGGGCTAAAAAAGTGATAATTTCTATGAAGTATTCCGCTGCTTCGATCGAAGATTATTAAGCACTTCGGAAAAGTTATTCTCATTACTGATACAAATAACTTATTAGCCGATAGCATGGGATGAAGAATTGTCACGGCGTTAAACGCGCGATGATGAAACAATACAAATGTCATCATAAAAACAACGTAACATTTGTAAGTTAATTGCCTGCTCGATTAAGTTTCCAGTTACGCTGAATTAATTTGTACAAACATCACACTTCCGGGTTGCAATGAAGATTGTCTCTCAACGTGACGGGAAGAAGTGGACATGAATGCATTTTCATTTGAAACAGGATGACACCAGAAGCTTTTTAGAACAGAACTTTGACAATTTACTAATTAATAAGTATTTCAATAACCAAACTACATCCAATAACGATCACAAAGTTTTTGATAACAAATATGCCAATGAAAAAAGTTGATACCAACTGGACGATTAAGGTATAACTATCGCAGAATGGGTTGATTTAGGATTTTCTTGAAATTTAGTGTAAATATTCTTGACATTAAAACGAACAACTTTCCTATGAGACGAAACATTTTCTGCCGTCTAGAATTTGAGATATTTCATTTCCAATTTTATATTTTTCCCATCTAAACGCATGTAAATTGAAGTCGCGTTTCTTTTGTTTTTTCTTGCAACTTTTTTAACGAAACGTCACTTCAATTTACATGCGTTTAGATGGGAAAAATATAAAATTGGAAATGAAATATCTCAAATTCTAGACGGCAGAAAATGTTTCGTCTCATAGGAAAGTTGTTCGTTTTAATGTCAAGAATATTTACACTAAATTTCAAGAAAATCCTAAATCAACCCATTCTGCGATAGTTATACCTTAATCGATCAATGCAAATAATTCATTTACTCTTCATTCAGAAATTCATCAACTTGAATCATCAGGTGGTTTCGCGACATCCTGACTGATCGACTACTGATAAAATCAGTATCTACAACAAGCTGCCAAAGGACTAGCCCGTACCAACGAAACCTGAAAAAATGTTTTTCAATTGGCGTGAAATGAAATCACAATCACGTGAAAATTCTACCAGAAGCATCTCTCACGAAACCATTTGCGTCGCAAAACCATGGAGCTCGACGAGCATTTGATGACATTTTGACCATCATTCAACTTTTGCTGCGCTATTATGGAAAAATTCTACCAAAACCGTTTTGAAAGAGCTCCAGATTTGTGCGATCTTTTGGTCAACGTCAAAAATATCCTCAATAAACATCTCTGAGCGAAAAATTCATTTCCGACCTACCATCATCGTCGATGTATCGGGGACGCGTTTGTCGTTTCCATGAACTCTGGGATCCCTGTCTTACCATCTCGTGGTACAAATGAAGAGGACGGTGTAGTTCAGCCTGCCCCCCCCCCCCCG
>JBAJMU010000007.1:2421977-2466977 GCA_037952995.1 Hyposoter didymator
ATCGTAGTTCGACAATGTACAAGCCATTAAAAAAAAAAAAAAAAAATTCGTATGTAATTTATACATGAAAACAGATTTTGGGTCAATGAAAAATCCAAATGTCAATAAACATGAAATATTATTGAAGCGACTTTGAAAATCATAAAAAAGAGAAGTAAGGTTCCCTTCAGATTTGATATCGACGGCAAAAAACATGGTTGAAAAATGCTTGCAATTAAGAGAAATGAAAATAATAAATTAGTAGCGAGTACGAAGGAAGAATAAATTTTACTCCAAATTCCGAAGTACAGTTGGCACATAAAATCGAACAAAAGTCCGGAAACCCGATGCGGCGTTTGGAGGAAGAGAGAAAATAAAAAATAAGGCGGCGCGGTAGGATGCCAAAGACAGTTGTTAATTGAGCAGAGCACAAGTGTTGGAAAGAATATCACGAAACGTGTGAGAGGAAAAAAAAACAGCGTTCCAGTTATAGCTGCTGGTTTATCTCATTGTCGTCGGACTATTTTATCTTCTCCCCTCTCGTCCATTCAATACGTACGTTATTAGTTTTCTTATCGTTTATCAGTTGACAGGAGCACATACGAAGAGCAGGTGGAGAAAAAAAGGCACATTGAAAGAAAAAAAACGACTTGGCTCGATGATGTCTCGAATGTTGAACGAATTTACGGGAAGAACGCCAGTCGCTTCTGCCCACGTAATAACGTACGGTACAAAAATTTATCTGGTGTAAAACAGCTCGGCTTCTTTCATGAGAAGACGGTAACAAAAATACGGACATAAAAAATAATTATAATTTTGGATAATTGTGAGGAATCGTTCGAGCCGCGACGAAGGTCGCGGAATCCCGCGGCGAAATCACTGTCGGAAAAGAAAAATACAGAGCTGGGCATTCCCCTGAATTTTTCGTTTTAATTGGAAGGATTTTCGGCTCATTTCGTTTATTTTGTTCGCTCTGCTTTTCGTACTCCGTCGCGTCATCTTAAATCTTTGTTATTCTTATTTTTTTACCGTATTTCATTAATGTCACAAAGAATTCAACGCGAAACATTGTGACGCGTAACGGTTAAGTCGAGAGTCACTATTAATGCGAAGAATAAAAAAGTAACAGGGTTATTGTGTCGTTATGTAAAATGAATTACGGTACAAACCGTAACGTTATGAAATTTCGCAGACACTCATACAGTCCTAGTGCAGAGTGCGTGCCTCGCAGTGTGTGTACACAATAAATATATATCTATAGAAAAAAGTACAAGACTTGGAGTAGCCCTGACTTATCGTTGGCTGAATAATTACCAACGATTCTTTATTCGCCAGTTTATCCCAACACTGGAAAGAGCCAAAACTCACTAAGATAAAACAAGGCACTTAAAAAATTCGGAACAAAGAACGAACAGTGAACTTTTTTTTATCCCCAATTCTCATTTGATTCTCACGACCTCGAATACATATTTGAATTTTCATGTGCAAATTAGTCGCAGTGCCATCGGGCTACGCCTTTGGACGCCTGTACTTTTTTCATTAGGAATGTTGAGTACCTATGGAACTTGTTAATGTCGTCGAATAGTCGGGAAATTTGTACACGACCTCCTGAATACTTCATTCAAAAACATACCAAATTTTAAGAATCCCATCATCATTACCACCTCAGGGGTTGAAATAAAAAATCATGAGAAAATTCGAAAAATTAAGCATGTGAGATTTTTCAGAAAAAAAAAACGGAGCCCGAGGCCTCCTGACGTGATGCACCCTAGTAGATATTAAAAAATTGGGAGATCGTAAAAAAAACTTGTCGCAAAGTTATACAAACAGTTTCCATAAGATTGCATTTGACAACAATTAATTAATGAACTTTAATTGTTCAAAACCGAGCTTCCTAATGGTCGTAGTAATTTCCCAGCATCCCTTCAATATACTTTCTACATAAATATACCAAATTTTCAGAGTTTTCTTATGATTTCCGATTTTGGACTCAACATCCTTGAAATGAGTACAGAATAGTTTAAAAAAATTTATTTTTCATGAAACATTTGAATGCGAATTGAAAAAAAAAGAATAAGGTGGAGCTTGCTAATTCAATGGTATTGAATGAAATTCTCTTCTCCATTTAACGTTCGCGATTATTTTTATTCGTGGGATAATCGTTGCTCAAGGATTGCCCAATATCGCATCCGTCGTCTGTGAAACTAAAATGGAAACAATCTGTGCGTCCTACACGTACGACTTTATAAATAGACGCTGGATTTTTAAACGAAGGAGTTCAAGGTTCTCCGTAATGGAAAATCTTTTGGTACACCGAGACAATAAAACAAATGAGCACGATTCGATGCCTTTGGAACAAGTCGCTTTGCCTTCGTTGCCATCGCGAAACCATTGTGCGCAACGATTATCACGTCAGTTATAGACTCTCCATTATTTTTTAATTCTCCGACGCGAATTACGAATTATTGTCACGAAGTCACGAAACGTAACAATACGGAGATTCTTAGCACGTTACCATGGCGCAAACAAGTTTATTATTAATTTAAGTAACCGCGATCTTGCAAAAATTGCAATAGAAAAATTGGAACTCGCGATTAACCAACATTTTTCAAGACTCGAAAAATCGAACGAAACACCGTGATGTGGCGTTCAATCAAAAGTTGCCCTCGATAGGAGAATTCCCCCGAATTGCGAACGAACGATTGGTTAATCGAAAATTGAAAACTCGACATTATTTTAAAAGCGTGCGATCGAATCGCACGTAGCGACACGTACGATGCAATGCACGTACACACAAACAAAAGAAACGAAAAAAAAAGAAAATGGTGTGCGTTTATATAAATGTACAGAATGCGCAAGACTCGTTCGAAAAATTGAGTGAAAGTTCATATAAAAGTGGACAAGGAGTCGGGGAGTCTGTGAATCAGTCGAATGATTACGAGAGGAGCAGCAGCAGGCAGCAGGCGAGAGGAGAGGGGTTCTCTCGAAGATTGTATAGCGGTGTGACGTAAGAAAGTCGCGCTTATGGCATTGTCGCTCTTTTCCTCACTCATTCGCGTCCTTTCGTTTCTCTTTTCTCAATTTTTATACGCGCTATATAATTTTATTCGATGTTTAAAGAATCTTTAGTGCTGCTGTGCAAATCGTTTGTTTTGGTTCGATACGAGCTCAAATAATGGGCGTAATTTTTAATTTTTTAGTTAATAATTTCGCGTGCTTATCGGTGTGTAGAACTTGGGCCTTCAAAGGCTTTTATTCAGCCTCGTATTCGTAGAGGTATCATATGTATATACGTGCGTATACGAAACTCTTTGGTTCTTTGTGCCTCGTGCACTGTCACTTTCGAACGGTCAGTCGGGCACAGAGCGAGACGCCGTCAGAAAGAGTACAAACGCCAAACCAACCGGTGATACTAAACATCGGAGCGTTGAAAAACTACTCGTTTGGGTTCTTTTGGGGCGAGGATTTTTCCGGACAGTTTTTCGGGGCACCGAACGCCTGAGTGAAAAAAAAAGAAACAAAAAGGCAGAAAATCAGAGTGAACGTTTGAAGAACGTAATTGTTCATGAAATATGGAAAACGAAAGGATTTTGATAAAGTGTTGTGAATCTTTTGGAAAAGGATCGAGGACTTTCGTGCAAATATCGCGCCAATTTTTCGACTGAAAAAATCTCCTTTTGCCAAAGCGATTCGTTTGTTTTTCTGCATCGATTGGAAAGAATTTTCAACGTTAAGTTCCACAGTGCATCGCGGTGAAGAGCACTGCGATTCAACAACGCTACCAACCGGATGACGATGGATGGAACACAAGAACCGGAAATGTGCATGGTTGAAGCTACCGCGAATCCTGCACCAGTTTCCGAGAGCGCAAGATTGTCGAAAACTATGTCAATTTTGTTGTCGTAGCCGAGTTATTAAAAATGGAAAAATAGTGTTTTTTTCTGCAATGCTAAACTTTGAAAAATAAAAAATTCAGTAAAATGTGAAGGGTGAAAAAAGTGAAACGCGAAAAAATCGATCGAGCCATTGATCATCATCTAGATAGTCGCTAATAAAAATCTCATCCAACATAATTACGATAATTTGTTGTTCTCTGAGAGCCTGTAAGAAATCCCTGAGGGCGAACCATTTTAATGGCGTGCGTGTGACCCTGGAATTGGAGCTCGAAAAAAGAAAAATAATTCCGAAATTTCAGACGGATGAAAAAATATAAATGATGAGAAAAAATATAAAATATCGCAGGAAATTTGTGGCTCTGCCAATAAAAATAAATGTAAACTAAGGATAAAGGCGCGTCAAGAAAATTTCGTCAAAATAGTAACGAAGAAAAATTAAAAAAATGAACTTCTGTGCCGTGCGCATTTCGCTTTCAATTTTTAAGTCAACGATGCGTTGGTGCGAAAAATTAAATGACCCGAATTTATCAATGATTCAGTAGTTTTTCAACTCCAGAAAATATTTAGCTTCGATCGGTGAATGCTCGAGTTTATACTTTTCACACATATCGAGGATATATATGTACATAGCTGACCATATACAAAACACATGAGAACCCGCGAAGCTCATTAGATCGCGTGTTGGATTGAGTAATAGCAAGCTATGCTGTGGATTGCTGGAAGGGAAAGTTGCCTCACCGTTTGGCGGGCCTTCTCACCTGTTGGACGAGTTTCGCGTAATGTATCAAGCACCGATATAAAAAATCATTGGAAATTGTGACTGGAAGTAATGAATGATTGAAAATCAATTGATTTAAATAATTGCGTCGAATTTTTCAAGTTGAATTCGTGAACATTTGCAAAAAGCAATTTCGTGGGAACGAGACGACGAGCAAAAAGTGATCATGTCCGCAAAAACATAAAACTTGGAATGAAAATTCTTCGTTTTCTTAACAAATAAAAATCGAAAAACATTGTTGAAAAAAAAAACATGTTGTTCCTCGTGCCGAGTTTCTTTTCTACGGTGATGCTCGAAAGTGAGATGACAGCTCACGGTGACAATCGTTACAATTTGGCAACGTTCATGGCATTTTTTCTCCTCATAACTATCGAAGTGGTGATAGTCAAGGTCGTAACATTTGAGATGGAGCGAGATGACGACAGTCATCCGGAGGATTCGGCAGTTTCAAGGTTCTTCGATTGGGAGGATTGATTATTTTCCAGTTCCTGCTCGTGTCTTGGCCCGACATTTTTCACTTTTTTTTCTTCCATATCAACGACACTTTATTAAGAAAATATTGCAAAAGAGATGCCCCGCGAGGACTGCGAGTGGGAAAGATTCGACGGTTCAGTTCTTCAGCCTGCGACCTGCGGTCGTGCGACAAAAAAAAAAGAATAAAGCGAATGATATAAAAATGCGAAATGAGAAATGTAAATTGTAAATAAGTGAAAGCAGAAACGATTTGTACTTGCAATTTCCTTAAATATAAATATTTTCCTACATTTGTTTTTTCTATCGTCTCAATGGAGTCGAACGAATCGTGTGAATGAATGAATTATTCGTTATAGTTTTTTGAAATGCCTCGATCTACTGCTGCGTTTATAAATATTCAACGTGCGTCCGCGGTTGAATAATAAATAGATTTTTATATTTCTTTATAATCCAACGACATGTTACTCTCGACTATTTGAAAATAAATGATTAAAAAAGAAACAGGTAAAAAATGACCTCGACCTTGAAATTCCTCAAAAAGTTTTAATAGTTTTGTTTATTTCATTTTTTTTTTGTTGTTTTCAGTGGTTTTTTTTTTTTTTCTTAGTACATGTTCGCGTTTGGTTTTAGGAAAAGTTCAAAGAGCGTCTTTTACGACGACAGCCGGTGCGCTTGTTGTCTCAAACCTTTCTTGGTTGGGCGGGGCGTCGAGTGCAACGACTGCGGTGCAAGATCGTGCAGAAAGGCTTGCTGCCGTTGGGACTCGCTCGAGGAATCTTGGTTCTGCCTCTTCTGCTATCACAACAGGTACAAATAATTCCTCGGTTCATTTGCAAAACTGTTTTTATTTTTTTTATTTTTTTTTTGTAATTTTCATTTAATCGTCAATTAGAATCGACAGATTCGCTCGTTTTTTCGTTCATTGGTACTTTTTCAAATTTCCTATGAAATAAATAGAAAATTCTACAAATTCCACTGCGTACGACTTCGACCCGAACGACTTCGCTGTTTATTTCAAAGTTTCTCGAAACTCGATGTTTTTTTTTCAATTGTTAAGTCTCTTGTTAATTGCTGATTCATTTTTACGACGTGCAGGTACCGATTGGGAATAAAAAAAAAAATTTGAAAAATTCTGTAATTTTTTTGGCAGAACGTGGGCTAGGAGGAGGGAAAAGTGGTTTCGTAGTTTCGGAGGCCTGCCGTCNTTTTTTTTTTTTTTTGTAATTTTTTTTTTATTTTGTCATTTTCATTTCATCATCAATTAGAATCGATAGATTCGCTCGTTTTTTCGTTCCTTGGTACTTTTTCAAATTTCCTATGAAATAAATAAAAAATTCTACAAATTCCACTGCGTATACGAACGAACGACTTCGCTGTTTATTTCAAAGTTTCTCGAAACTCGATGTTTTTTTTCAATTGTTAAGTCTCTTGTTAATTGCTGATTCATTTTTACGACGTGCAGGTACCGAATGGGAATAAAAAAAAAAATTTGAAAAATTCTGTAATTTTTTTGGCAGAACGTGGGCNAAATTCTGTAATTTGTTTGGCAGAACGTGGGCTAGGAGGAGGGAAAAGTGGTTTCGTAGTTTCGGAGGCCTGCCGTCAGTGATCGAAAAGAGCAAGAATTTCAGCACGGCCAAGTCTCAGATTTACGACGAAGGTTTGTAAACTTGTGAAATTTCATTACAACCTTGAATACTAATAGAAGAATTAGATACGAAAGCAAACGATAATATTTCCGAAATGGAGCCCAGCAAGGTCGAGTGTGTTTAACGACTGGTGTAAATATTAATTTTGTCGAAAATCACTCATGAAGAATCGTCCGGACGAGACGATGCGCGAGAATAGTCAAGACTCAAAAATCTAGTGGATGTTTAAAATGTAGAGTTTTAATTTATTTAACGAACAAAAAAAAGCCACAAATTAAACGTGGAAAGGTCATTGATGAATAAAAATTCTGGAAACGTGCGATTTTGAAAATTTTTGAATAATGATGAAAATTAATTTGATCGACTCGGTTTAATAAATTCCTGGGAATGCGAACGGTGCGTACCGAGACACGATAAAACGAATCCCATACCTGGAGAGATCGCGAAAAAGATCGGAATAAAGAGACGAAAAAAATGAAGAAAATTTGCCCCGTACAATTCACGCTGCATGAATAACTTATTCTCACTCGAGATGTGTGCACAAATTTATCTTCACATTTACGCACATGCATACGAAAAATCGGTAACACACGCCATCTCCGGCACATTCCAAAGTGTCTCAAGCGAACGAAGCTGAAACACGATGTACCTTTACGAATATAGTAAAAAAAGGAGCAGGAGAGAATTAAGAGAAACGATCAAGAAAAAGAGACGTCGAGTAGAAAAGAAATAAGCAGAGCGAAGGAATTGAGAAAGAAAAAGAGAAAAGTATCGGATAAAAACATTTGACCCTGGAATCGCGTTGCCAATCGAATGCATCTTGGATGCACTCGTATCCGAGATTCTCTCAGCGCGGTCAATAGTTCGTCTACCCCGCATAGAAGCCTCCCTCCCTCCCTCCCTCTTTCTCTGTTCCTTTGCTCTTCTTTCGGTCTGGAGTCAGTACAAAGTTGATGGTTGAGCACGGAATTCGACGCGTGCTGAAAAATCTTTTCGCAACTATTTAGCATTGTCTAGAGGCCACGCCTGTTCGCGATACTTCGTACGTTCCATAAACCTGAAAATTGGTACTCGAGGCTTTTCACTATTGCTCAGTATTAAATCGATTTGGAAATTATTCATTTTTTCGATGTTTTATTTTTTAATAAATGCGGTAAAAATAATAATCGAAAAATTCGTGCTGTGGGTTATTTCGAAACGGACCAATTTTCGCACATGCCTAATTAATGTGCATATAATCATCGACTCGTGACCGAGGTCAACTATTCACCTGAAAGCTACGGTATCTCATTGCGCGCGATTCGGTTTTATGTGATTGCAAGCGCAACATGATATTTCCATGCGAACCTACTCGACCTCTATTTCCTGAATATTTCGCAGGATTTCATCGATCGACGATCGAGCGAGCAGTCGGCAAGGGAATTGAAAAAAAAAAAAAACAAAAAAAAAACAGTACGTTTTCGCGGTGGTCGTTCGATTCTTATATATTCGCAAGCTCTCAAATAAATTGAATGCTTGCTTCATTATTTTATTATAATTTGTCCATTTGTAGCAAATTTTCAAAGATGCGACGACGCGAATTAAAAAAACAGCAACATATTATTCGGGTCAATCTGACCCCGAGCAAAAGGCAGAGATCGTTCACGATACGTTTTGATAACGAAAGGAAACGATGATCCAGTGCGATATACATACGAGTGTAGCAGCACTGCGATATTTCACTATTCTCGCGCCGCGACCTCGACCGCTGCACTAGTCGTCTTGCTGCGTGTTGCAAGTGTCAGACTGCTCGCGTTATATATATATATATATATCCGGACCAGTTGAACCGTTACTCATGGACAGAACACAGAGAATACACATACATACAAAACTATGCAGTTAGAGGCCCCATGGGCTTGTTTTACCTCGGTATTCGAATAATGTACGCGATACAAGTACGAGCTTGACTATACGCCCCCGCACTCTGCACTCGAATCACGTTTAATGCTCATTGTTCCGATGCGCTTCTGAGGCGCGCAGTTCCGCCATCCTCCGTTGCTCCAATCACACGGGTTCAACTTTCAAAACTCTCCTATCAATTCTCCTGAGAATAAAAGTAAACAAGAAAAAAATTGTAAAAATAAAAAAAAACGAAAATACGTCAGAATTCGTAGTTGAAAATTTTTGGTACCGGAAATTCAACTTCCGGCGTCGTGCTAGGAGACAAAAGACAGAAGATAGAAAAAGGGAGGGATAGAAAATGAAAATTCGTTTTGTTTGTTGTCGTGTCAAAGTTTCTTCGTCGAAAATTTCGAATTGCCAATTATTCTGATCCGGAAAAGATAAAAATTGCGTTACGATCGGAAAATCGTCCTCGAGTATTTCCATTATCCTGGGTGAGGTCGCATTGTCCTCTGCTGCTGTCTCATGGTGTGTAAAGACAAAAAAAGGAAAGAGAAAGATAGAGGAGAAGAGAGAGAAGGAGAAAGAGAGAGAAAGAAGCGTGAACGTCGATGGTGAACCTCAGTTCTGCTCCAGTACTCTCACGGGCAACATCGTTAGGCCCCCGTGTAGCTTATCGAGAGACAAGCACCCTTCGCACCATCGATATTTCATCTGTACGCGGATGTTGTTCATTTTAAAAATAAACAAACTTGAAAAAAACGAAAAAACGAGTTTCTCGTTGTCGCGATTTTTTCTCTCGACATCTCGTTATCTTTGCGATGAGAATCTGCTAAGTTATGGTCCAGATCTGATCAAAGAGAGAACCAAGCACGGATGCTGCCGGCCACTCGGGTTTTCTTTTTTTAGTCAGTGTCTTGAGATACGGAATAAATTTTTTTTTCACTTTCGCACAATATTTCGTTTTGTTTCGTTATCGTCGTTCCAAGAAATAATTAAATGGCAACGAGCGAATAAGAAAGTGCGATAATTTATTTATTCTGTTTCGAATTATTTTCAATTTATCGTTTGATCCGTGCCTCGTGTGCGTGTGTGTGTGTGTATGTGTGTTTTTATGTGTGCACCTCGTGAGAGTAGAAACGTCCGTTAGTTCGGAGAACCGCACGAGATCTAATATCGATTTCCTGTCGCAAGTAGTTGGTGGCTTCTGATACGCTTCGACAAACGCGTTATACGAACGCGCACGTGTTCCACCCACGACGTTCGAAACTTTCGACCGAATCAAGTTTCACCTTTTTGTGCAAAAATCACTCCGATTTTTCGGATCCGTGTTGTCGAACGCATGCTACGAGAGCTGTGAAACTATAAATCAAGTTTTTATGCATCTTTGCGGAGGCACGAGCTCAAAATTTATTTATTTATTTAGCAAAGTGTCAGTTTTTTCGAAACACTTTCTTCTCGAGGATTTTCAACGTACGAACAAAATGCTTTTCATGACGAATCGTTTGCTCAGGAACGCCAAATTTGTCGATGAGTAAGTTTCAATGAAAATCATGACGATTGGGTTTTTATTATTTCGGAAAACCATACAAAGCTCTGAGTTGTGAGCATAACGGATTTTTATCCTTGAAATTTATCATTGTTACTATTGTTGTTATTATTTAATATCAATGGCACGTGTCAACGTGTCGAAAAAGTATTTAAAAAAATGGAATCTATTTTCTGAACCTGCTCTGTCAAATTTTCCGAACGAAATTCAACGAAACAAATGGTTGTTTGATTCGACAGGAGTCGAGCATGTGGCCATCGATGCAGAATTGGATTTGGCTACCGGTGGTCGTAGAGAGGGAGATTCGATGGAAACCGTTCGTGAATTTGTTGAGAAAATAGTGGAGGGACTTGTTGGCAATGTTGACGACACACCGATCGATCGTCTCTACGATCATCCGAGTTGTGAGTGCAAAATATCGTTTTTTACAATTCGTCCAAAAATTAACATGATCAAGAGTCCAAAAATCCAGGGGGGAAAAAAAAAACAAAGAAAAATCTTAAACAAGATCGAAGCAGAATGATTATAAAAATAATTAACAAATGAGAATGTCGTGATAACGAAAAAAAATGATTTTGACTAATTGCTCCAATTCCACAAACACGTGCAATGGCTACACATCCAAAGCTTATATTCCTTTTGTAGTTACAACCACTAAAAAGTACCTTTTAACTCGAAAAAACAATCAAGAGCCTGCTGGGTCACTGCATATCGCTTTTTCTTAAGTGATTCAGAAAAATGTATCGGAATCTACGAGAGCCCTTGATTTTATTGTCCACTCTCGCTGTTGACTAACTTACTAACGCAAAATTAACAGATGATGAGCTTTTCGATGAGTACGGTGCAATTTTGGCGAGCTCACTGACACGCCTCGCAATGTCCTTGAGGCAGAGCATCGGTAGTAAGTATGCAACGTAAATGACTAAACTATAATTTGCATAGTTGTAATCATGTGTTTCTTTATTTTTTATGGTTTAAGGAGGTTGGATCACGACGATACAATGTTTTGAGATGCTAAAGTATGTTGAAAACATGAAAAATTTCAAAAAGATAAAAAATGCAAGACTTTATTTATTAGGGTTTTTTCAAAATTTTGTGTAAACGATCTTGGCACCGGAACTTTAACAGTTTTCTCCTGGAGGAAGAAACATTTTCTGACGTTCTGAATTTGAGATATTTAATTTCCAATTATTTCATTTTTTTCCCTCTAAACGCGTGTAAATTGAAGTCGCGCTTCTTTTTTTTTCTTGCTTGCAACTTTTTAAGGTAGTACTGTCGGTTTTAGAATTACCGATTAGAATTCAATAAAATTTTGGTAAATTCGTAGATTACGATTAGAAAAAGATCGAGTCATATTTCCAAGAGGCTACAGGGAACCAGAAAAAAGATATTCCCATGGGTAGTTTTATACATTCAACATTGAGTTTTATGATAAATCTTCAATTTTCATTGTAAATTCTTTTTTCTGCTCCTCTGGAGTCTTTTGAAAATTTAACTGAATCTCTCTGTTGTCATAATCTACTACCGTGCCAAATTTTATTAAATTCTGAAGGGTAATTATAAAACCAGCTACCTTAAAGAAACGTGACTTCAATTTGCACGCGTTCAGATGAAAAAATAAAAAATTGGATATTAAATATCTCGAAATTTAAATCGTCAGAAAATGTTTCTTCCGCAGGAGAAAACTGTTGGTTTAGGTGCCAACAACGTTCATACAAAATTTTAAAAGAACTCTAAATCAAGTCATTTCGTGATATGTTAATAAAATTTGGTAAATACACATTCGTTAATAATACGAATGACACTACAATTTTTCTTTCCATAATGACAATACAATTTTTCTTTCCATAACGTTTCTTTCCATAATAAAAAAATTCCAAAAAATTGGTGTGTCTATTACACGTTGATGATGCCAAAGAATGTTATCACGCAATTTTATCAAATTCTGAATATTTTTATTTCGTGATCCCACCTCTTGCTCCTCCTGCTCTGCTGTATATAGTGAGGAGAGAACTGCTTCCTCTTTTTCCTTGCCATGATTTATCCGCCGTGGTAAAATAGAGCCACTAAATTGCCGACAGTGTTTTAATCTCCAGCCATGGTATGCCTGCGGCTTTGAAATAACAGTCTCGCCAGAGTCACGTTCGAAAGATAACTCTTTAGATAATTTTCAGAGATTCTGTTCGAAATGCTAAAGCTACGACTTCGAAAATTCGAAAAGGGTCAGCATTTACGATTTTTTCGAATGGAAATATACATTCGAATCCGGTATTTAAATTGGAAAAAAAAAAATAGATTTTTATTCATGCAAAGTCTTCCACGAAACTTCATGTTCGTTTCTTGACTGCACACATCCAATGCTCATCGCACGGAAATTATGTAACTAGTGACACAGAAATCACGATTGTCTCGTCCGTTCATTCATTCACCGTCATTCTCCAGTTTTTTTTTTTTTTTTTTTTTTTTTTTTTTTTTTTTTTTTTTTTTTTTTTTTTTTTTTTTTTTTTTTTTTTTTTTTTTTTTTTTTTTTTTTTTTTTTTTTTTTTTTTTTTTTTTTTTTTTTTTTTTTTTTTTTTTTTTTTTTTTTTTTTTTTTTTTTTTTTTTTTTTTTTTTTTTTTTTTTTTTTTTTTTTTTTTTTTTTTTTTTTTTTTTTTTTTTTTTTTTTTTTTTTTTTTTTTTTTTTTTTTTTTTTTTTTTTTTTTTTTTTTTTTTTTTTTTTTTTTTTTTTTTTTTTTTTTTTTTTTTTTTTTTTTTTTTTTTTTTTTTTTTTTTTTTTTTTTTTTTTTTTTTTTTTTTTTTTTTTTTTTTTTTTTTTTTTTTTTTTTTTTTTTTTTTTTTTTTTTTTTTTTTTTTTTTTTTTTTTTTTTTTTTTTTTTTTTTTTTTTTTTTTTTTTTTTTTTTTTTTTTTTTTTTTTTTTTTTTTTTTTTTTTTTTTTTTTTTTTTTTTTTTTTTTTTTTTTTTTTTTTTTTTTTTTTTTTTTTTTTTTTTTTTTTTTTTTTTTTTTTTTTTTTTTTTTTTTTTTTTTTTTTTTTTTTTTTTTTTTTTTTTTTTTTTTTTTTTTTTTTTTTTTTTTTTTTTTTTTTTTTTTTTTTTTTTTTTTTTTTTTTTTTTTTTTTTTTTTTTTTTTTTTTTTTTTTTTTTTTTTTTTTTTTTTTTTTTTTTTTTTTTTTTTTTTTTTTTTTTTTTTTTTTTTTTTTTTTTTTTTTTTTTTTTTTTTTTTTTTTTTTTTTTTTTTTTTTTTTTTTTTTTTTTTTTTTTTTTTTTTTTTTTTTTTTTTTTTTTTTTTTTTTTTTTTTTTTTTTTTTTTTTTTTTTTTTTTTTATCCTCCTAGCAATCATCGTGACAATATTCTTCTTATTGCGACCTTGGCATAAAGAAAATAACTCAGGTTGGCAATAACGCGGATCTTCGTGTGTCTGGCAAATTGATTGATGAAATTCTATTGTTTGCTAAATAAGTGGACGAATTTATTTATAAATCAATCAACGATTAATTAAATCGATAATTTAATTATTTATACTCGACATTTTGAGGAGTTTGAGATTTTCAGAGAGAAAATTTTTTGTTTTTGTATAATTCATAAAACGAACAGAAATTCAAACGTTTTTTTCTAGTGGATATGAAAAGTCGATGAAAAGAAAATCGAGGATTGTCAAGAAAAACTCGCGTGCACGTGCCCCGATTGATGATCACGTCAGTTACGTACCTGATCGCGAACCTTCATTATAAATTCAATTGTATTTTTCCTCCTTCTTCGTGTTTTGTCGTCTACGCCACGAATTTTCATTTCATCGAGCCCCGAGCATAAAAAAAAAAAAAAAACAAACATTAACGAAAGGAAGAAACGCTCGAGTCAGCAACGCACGTTGACTCGTAATTATCACGACGTTGGGATATTTAAAATCTTCCACTTTTTTCACTCAGTTGGTATCGCAACTGCTTGCGTGTACGTCTGTTGTTGTTTTTCACAATTTTAAAACTTCTCGTCGAATTAATAAAGTTCCCAAAACAAGCTGAAACATTTTTATAACGAAAGCAAAAAAAAAAACGTTCCAGTTCGATAAAAACTACAGCAGTTTGCGGGGAATCACGAAAATATCGAAAAGTGCGAGTAGAAACTGAAATCGTGATCGGGTTTTGTGAAAAAAATGATTTTTTCTGGATAGAAATATTATTCGAATGTTTACTCTGATTTTCACTTGGTGAGTATAAAAACGTAACTAAAAAAAGTGAAGGAAATTAATCGGAAAAATAACGATCCTCGCGTAAGCAATTATAAAGTTAATTAATGTGATTATTCGTAAATTTTGTTATTAACATCGATGACATTCGAAATGGCCTTTTGTTGCCAATAACGGTGGAAGCATAGTTGAAATTTTCTGGGAGTGTCCATGACGGTTACGAGTTATCAGTGTCTTTACAGCTCGAGTCAATTGCTTGGCCCTGATCCCATAATAATATCACAGATGAGACAAAGCTCGATAGGGAAGACCCACAAAGTGTGAGGTAGAAAAAAGTGGGACAAGTAGAAACCTTCCTACATAACCGAGATTCTCATGAGTTATTATTAGAAAAGAAACCAAAGAAAAAAGCCACGAACTAAAAGACCACCAATTGTTAACGACGTGTTCACTATTATCAGTTTATTAAGCAAACAAGAATTTTATCTCGTAAACGATTAAAGAGATGTTGTAAAAGAGATGTCACGCTGCGTCGAAACGATCCGGTTTATAAATACAGATATACAGGGTGTTTCAAAATTTGCCAAACTTTTTTTTCTCCCTTCTCAAAAATCGAAAGATTGCAAGATTCGGTGAAGATGATTCCTTATCAAGTTTGCTCGCGAACAAACCGTTGCTTCACTTTTAATGAATACGTAAAAGCCAATCAGATGCCTTGCTCAGGCACTACTGGGCGTGCCACTGTCCCCAATATCTCGCGCTGGATTGGCTGTCACTCTTTCGTTTGCCCCCACGAAACGATTAACTTTACAAGAAAATTGTTGAGAACTTTTCTCTACAGATTTGAAAAATCTGTCGATTCTCCAAACTTCCGGACCAAAAAGAGTGCAAAAATATAGTCTCTTGTAAATGGAGACCGCGAATGCATTGGCAGGGATTTAAAGTCGTAGTTTCGATCATTTTGCCAGTGGAAATATAAAAATAGAGTCGTCAAGAGGGAGAGAACTCGAACGACTATTTTGTAAGTAACTTGAGGTCGATGGCCACGTATCCGGCGACTTTCAGGAATTGGTAAAATTGCATTTTTTTAAATCGGAAAATAATTTTATTCATTTTCGCAGTAATGACCGAAATATTCTTGGAAAATCCGGGTCATAATTTTTATTTAAAAAATTTCGCCATGTTTATTCATGAGCAAGAACGCAACAACGACTTTCTACGTCTAGCCGATTTTTTTATATCCGCAGTGCAGCCTTGAGACGATTTTGAAGAATTTCTAAAAATTCCATTGTACGCACAAACACGCCACTGAATAAATTATGCGGAAGCAACGCTGCCGAGATTCCTCAGGACCAGTTTCACTCATCAGTGGATGACCTTGAAACAGTTCAAGTGCAGTGTCGAGCCAAGCCACAGAACGTTACGAAAAATTGATGCTTTCGTATTAAATTCATTTTCAACGTTCGCATTCCTTTCTACTTTCAAGAATTCACCTCCGAGTAGAAACTTTTTTTTTACATACTTTCTTTTAAATAGGAAAGAAAAAATCATCGGCAACGAATCATTTCGGTTCGATACTCCAATCACATTTACTTCCTATCGCATCAAGCTATTTTTACGGTTTGACGTAATCGAATCTTTCCTCGAATCACCAGAATAGCAATGAAGAAATTTCTTATTTTGGTAAATACGTTAGATCGGAGCTGCAGCTGAAAATGCATGAATTTTTTTTTCCAACGCTTTTTATCTCTCAATAATGTCATCATTTATTTTCGTAGCTACGAATAAATTTTGACCAGTTTTCAACTGCAAGCCTGATGGTACATATTGAGCGTTATTTGTGATTCGATGAAATGTTCTGGGAGGTGTCACGGTTGGAAAAAACTGTAAATTTTACAGTGTTGTTGTGTAAATCGTGTGAGTAAGTAGGAGGGGTAAAATTTTTCGAGGAAACGCAATAAAAACGAAATTTTGTTGAAAAACGTCGATATTTTTGGATAAATTCAAATTTTTCGTATTTTTGTCAGTACATTTGGTTTCTAACAGAACTGTCAGCAAAACAAACGATTGCTAAAAAAAAAACGTTTAGAAAATATCGATCTTTTGCAAGAAAATTTTATTTTCAGTGCGTATATGAATTAGATACGTGCGTACGTATGGGCAGATTGTTCCCCACACTGGAGAAGCCTTAAAACGTTATTGTGAGGGATCGCATATGGTAGTGTTTGTCGGTCTCGTTGGTTGGCCTATCGAAACGTCTCAGTCTCGAGACTTTGTCTGGCGAGTTGTGAGCGCGATGAGATAGCACAGCTGACAATAATCGAAGGAACATATCGAGAATCGGAGAGACCGCGAGAGTATATGACGCGCGTGCATCATCATCTCGTACAGTGACATTGCGAATTTCTCGTATAAATTGTTTCGTATTTCTTTACCTCGTTTTTTTCTTATCATTTTGTTCCCTCTCCCCGTTTATTCTCAGTTTTTTATCGCTGGGTGCAATTTTCGTTGGCTCTTTTCGCATCCTCCGCTCGCCCAGGTCGATCTGCTCGAGGCCTCGCGCACAAAGTCGGTCGCGAGAAAGAAAGAGAGAGAAATAAGCCCCCCAGGAGTTGTGCATACCTGCGCTCACGAATTTCCCCCCTCGGCCAACACTCGGCCGAGTATCGTCGACGTCCTCGACGTCGTGACGACCAAGAAAGAGGAAATATGCCGCGAAACTTACCTTCCACCGATCAGTAACGATCGACCCACGTATCGACACGCGACGTTAACATTTTTCCTCATTTTGTATAAAGAAAACATTTCTCTCAGTTTTTTTTTTTTTTCTCCATTATTTACCGCCAGCCTCGGCTTCAAACTTCTGCTTTTTTGAGTGCGCGTTATTTTGTACCTTCGATACTATGGGCATGAAGAAATCATTATTTTCTGATTAACCAAATACCACTCGAATTGTAAGACAAATTAATTAACATTACGATCGATTTTTCAAACGAATCTTTCCCATGGATTCTTTAGAGTCATTTTCTAAAATATGCGAATTATAAACAACCTTTCAGATCCGATTGAAAAAGTATAAAAATTCATTGTGATCGATAAATATTTGATTTTTATTAATTATTCTTGACCGAAAGCAATGAGGACTTTTGTCAAGAAATAATCATTTTGTGAAACTGTCGAAAAATTACACTTTTTTTCACAAGTCTCGCGTTTCGTTTTTTTTTTTCGTATAACGTTCTATTTCTCTGAGAGGCCATACCGTGAGCAAACGTCAAGCTCGATTATCGGGAACCGATCTCACGTGTGTCCTGCACAATTAGCGTTAAATTCGTGAAAAACATTGGCGCTGAAAAAGCGCGCGCGCACTTGTGGTGATGCTAAATATCGGAAGGTATCGAATACCAGAGTGAAAAAAAAAAAAAAAAACTTACGTACGTCTGTCAGACGTATTCGTTGTTGAAAAAGTATCAAAAAGTGTTTCTGACTTGTGTGAATCTATACACACGCGTAAATATGAGCATACGAATGCGTCGTACGAATGCGAGTACGTAATAATATATGAGAACGTAAAAAAAAAGAAAGAAATGACTCTGGTGTACCGGTAGGAAACCTTGAACTCGGTCCAAAGCCACGTAACTACGTATCCAGCCGGTTTAACGATCGTCGAAATATAAGCCTGACAAAGCTTCGGGAGTTGATCCTCAAAGTCCATCAAAGATTCGAGTCATTTTTTTCCGGATAGATTAACAACAATATTAATTATTTCATCCATCGGTTGAAAATTCGTGAAAAAAATAGAGTAAAAAAAAAAAGTGGAAAAAATTAATAAGTTTTTTCGATGTCGTTTTCGAAATTAGTTCCATCATTGTTTCGAATAGTCCAGAGAGTACGAAAAAAGGTGTATGTAGAAAAAATGCACTTAAAAACAAAAGTTGGTTGTATTTCGGGTGACGTCACTATCGCGCGTATACGCGCGCTGCAAATATGTCTCTTTATCTCGAAATCAACTTAAAATATATATCCACAACTGTGCAAACTGGTTGGTCTCGTCTAAAACAAATCCCGATCGTAAGCACCGAGTCGAAATTGATATATATTTTTTGTTCATTGGTGATAACGCGAGTTAAAGTCACGTTTAACGAGAAATTAACGAGCTTAATGAAACCGAAAACGTATATATCCACCAAGGCGCTCGGAATAAACGCGGCCGAACTGACGAAACCAACTTTTTTATTTCTATTGCGGAAAAACGTGTTTTATCAACGCGAAAGAAAACACTTGCCTTATCAGTTTGAAAGCTATTCTTGTATCGTGATTACTCTACGAAATTATCGCAGAAAAACCTCAGAAACAATCAACGCGAACGTTGCTGCGGGATATTTAAAAAAATCCCGCCAATTTCACTTTTTATAGCCACGGAGCATCAAAGTGTCATTTATTTTTCAACAATTTCCACACAAATTATAAATAACAATGATATTTATTGAAAAATATATTTTCGTTAGGAAAAGACATTTCTTAATATATCGAGATTCGAAAAATGTAGATGAAATGTTGGAGGACGAATTCGCATACTTGGGAGATGACTCCTGTTGTCGTGGTAATTGAACGATTGAGAGATCGATTTTATTGAGCAATTGAAATCGAAATAATTAGAGTGGATATCGACTGCTTGAAAGTGGAATACACGGGAGCCGTTATTCGTGAAATACCTGTGAATCCAATATCCCGATGATGACGATTACGATGACGACGATGATGTTGACGACGATGATGACCATACTGACAATAATAAGAATGAAAATAAATGATCCGAGTGTCCTGTAGACACGGCCTTTGTCGCGGTGTCAATAAAATGTGAATCGCACGTGTCACATGTTACTGCAATTCATCGAAGAGATGCTGACTCTCGTCGGCGGTTTGATCCTCATATACGTCGTCTATGTCTTCTCCACAAGAAAATATGGTATTTTTTTCAAATAATCTTTACAAACAATAACAAAAATAATAGATTTTCAATTTTGACAAACTTTCTGTTCGACTCGATTTGTCGAATTCAACTATTTATCAATAAAATGAATCATTTATGACTGTGAAGTTTGCATCGTTGGAATGCAACGAAATTTTTTCTCATCTTTGTAAAAAATAATAATTCAAACGCAAATTATAATTCCGATGATAAAATGATCGATCTTTAGGAACCGAAAAGCATATCGACTCGGAAAATTTCGATGACATTAAAAATTCAACGAATTATCAGTAAAATGAAATTTTTTCGTTGCATTCCAACGTTGCAAACTTCAGCATCATAATCATTTTGCATTTTAATTGGTTGTGGGATCCAGTGAAAACGTTGAATTTTTCGTAAAAAAAAAAAAAAAAGTCTAGTCAACTTTTTCGTCGTAATTGCTCAATTAATTGTAAACAATCATGACACGTTTCTGTATAGTATCAGCGTCGTCCCGGTATAATTACCAGCGCGTGTAAAAACGTAACGCGTCATTAACGACAATCTTCATTCCCCCACATATTTCTTGACTTTGGCTCACAACGATTTTTTTTTCGTATTTCATCCAGTCATCCAATTGAGACACTATACTCGTGAGTAATATTCCTTATGACTCGACGTACAATGTTAGGTAAATAATAGCAAACGCGATCTCTACGATAATCTCGTCTCATTGAACAGAGGATATTGTAATTTGCACTTTCAGCTGTAATCTCTACTCTGCGAAGACCATTAATTATCAATACATAATGATGCATGTATATGCTTTGGTATACTTTCGATGCATGCAACACGATACCATGGGAATTGAAAGCACGTGCCTACAATATTATAATCACGATGTTTTAAAATTCCAGAACATTTCATTCAAAGAAAAACCTAAACTGGGAATAAAATATATATTTTTGGAATAAATATATTTGGATAACTTGAAAATTTTCATTACTTTGGCAGAATATTTGCTTTCTACCGAAACTGTCAACAAAATTAACGATTGGAATGACAAATATTTGATTTCTAGAAGATTTCTTGCTGCAGTGACAATTTTTTTCAAGTTGAACGTTTTTAACGAAATATCGATTTTTTTTTAAAACAAAATTTTCTTCTCAGTGTGAAATTAATTTCCAAATTGATTGGGAAAAAAAAGAAAGATTGAAAGAAAACGTGTAGATTAAAAATCCATTTTTCATGCACAAGGATTTCATTGCTGTTATTTTTATTATTGCATATTTATCGAAATTGGTTTTTTTTTTTTCAAAAAATTCAGAAAAAATTCGACTCCAACAATTTTTGTTCCGAATGAAAAATACTCGGATGCTCGTTACTTTTTCGTTGCAATTCTGGAAAGAGAGTAAGGGGGAAAATACACGAAGGGAAATTAGCCATTCGCAACGATTGCGAAATCAGCGTAGAAATAGACCAGACAGTTAGAAGAGTTATGATGAGATTTTGAGGTAATTTCAACACGTTCCCCTTTCGAGTCATCATTCGCGTCGTTCAGAGCTCCAGGCAATTCCAACAATTCCATTTTCAGAGCAATTTAAAATTCCCGCTACTCTAAATATCATTTTTTTTTCTTCTAATGATGGCAATGATGGGTTCGTTGATGAATCAGTATTTCTTAACGTCTCGAAGGAAAAACAAATGAGAAAAATCAAAATCTAATTAAACGATTTTTTTTTACTTTGTAATTTCCAAAAAACAATTCATACATTTTATTTATTCCGTAATAATTGATAATTTGTCAATAATTACGCAAATGTCAAAAAATTCGAGTTAAATAATTGCAGTTAATCAAAAAGTTGACTGTAAACGATCAAATTATACTCGGGCGTTCCAATTCGATGTTCTGAATTCTCTCACAGTGAGTATCAGCCTCTTACAGCAAGTTACATTCATCTTTTAAGGTATAACTATCGCAGAATGGGTTGATTTAGGATTTTCTTGAAATTTAGTGTAAATATTCTTGACATTAAAACGAACAACTTTCCTATGAGACGAAACATTTTCTGCCGTCTAGAATTTGAGATATTTCATTTCCAATTTTATATTTTTCCCATCTAAACGCATGTAAATTGAAGTGACGTTTCGTTAAAAAAGTTGCAAGAAAAAACAAAAGAAACGCGACTTCAATTTAAATGCGTTTAGATGGGAAAAATATAAAATTGGAGATTAAATATCTCAAATTCTAGACGGCAGAAAATGTTTCGTCTCATAGGAAAGTTGTTCGTTTTAATGTCAAGAATATTTACACTAAATTTCAAGAAAATCCTAAATCAACCCATTCTGCGATAGTTATACCTTAACCCGTTTAACCGGCGCTATATATTGCTGACCATTATTTATGTTTATCGGATAATTCCCAGCGCCCATGCAGTAGAGAATGCATTTCGCGCGAGACCGCCTGATATATGCGGCCAAAACGGTGTTTCCGTAATCTCGTTGCTGTAAATTGATCGATTAGCGATTGTGAAAGGCGAATTATCGCCGCAGAGAATATAAGGGTCGCGGAACGCGAATTACACGATCCACTACAAAGTCGAGTTATCGAAAGGAACAATCTTGTAAATTTGCCGACTTGTTATTTCCACTCTCGTTTAGCAATATCCACAGAAACATATACTTCCATTCCCACGCTCCAATGTCTCGTTACATTAAAACAAGGAAACATTAGTTTGCGGTGACATGAATCATAACCCTTACTTGCCACACCTCCGTAGAATTATACGTACTTGCCACCACCGTATCAAGAGATTTCTACCACAGCAGTGACAAAAATTTTTATAAAAAATTAACTACTGAATATTTTGACTGGAAAATTTTTGTAAAACATTTTGAAAGCTTTTTTCTATCACGATTATTTATAGCAAAAAATTAATCAAGTTTTTTTTACCACTAAAAAAATGTTACAGCCAACAAAAGTGAAAAAATGACAATTTTCCTTAATAAGCCTGGGGTAGCTTGTACCGTAGGGTGGGCAGTAAGGGTTAGAAGTCTACATACACTTAGAGCAGGCTCCAAAAAAAATATGAGTGAAAAGTAAAACTCGAAAACAAACCCAAGAAATGGAGTAAATTTAAAATCGTGCATCGAAAATAAAATAACGAAATGAAATTTTTTTTTGTTGTATATATTTCATTTTTATTGAGGACATTTATGACTAGAAATGAAATAAAAATGATTGACCAACTTTTCGAAATCAAGATTTAATAAGACTCGCGGTCGTTGACTCGTCATTTTTTCTCCTTAGACGTATATTTGTCAGTACTGGACGAAGCGTCGTATACAGGAAATAAAAATTCAGTGCTGAATTTCACTTTGACGAGCAGGAAAGATGATTCACCTCGAGAGTTGTAATGATCGATACGCACACAAATAAATAAATATGTAGAAAATGTGACCGAGCCCCGAAGCGGACGCGCACACTGGTGGAACAGCTTCGTCCGTATACTCTATCCCGGTCGGCTTAGAAAGTTGCCTGAGGCCAATTCCTCACAGATGTTCCGACGCTTGATGGAAAAGTCCACACACGTCATTTTTCTTTGACCTTCGAAAGATCCGAACGGTGTCAAATTCTTCGAAAGTAAACAACGACAGTCGATTCGATATTCATTGCAATTGAGACGAAATCTTTTTTCTCCCAAATACTTGGATATCTCGACGTTCCACAGAAACGTTTGTTCGCAAGAAAAAAAAAAGAATCAATTGCATTGAAATTTTGAAAAATACGAAGAAAATCAACAAATCTTGTTGCATTTTCACGAGGCTCGAGAATTATTATTCCCTTGTGACCATACACGCAGTGGCGATGATCAATATGGCGAATGCACTTGGCAAAGACAGAAAAGAGTTCATGGGGTCGTAATGGAATTTCTCCGTGACCGACAGCAGTGGAAAAAGTTCGACAAGGCCGTCATGGAGAAATTACGTTCGCGGATTCTTTGCCTCTCGTATATACGAACGCGGACACGCATATACCGCGCAACATTTACTTTTTATCTCCCATACTCTTTCCTCCTTCTCTCTTGCACGTTATTACTTCGAGTTTCGTGTCTCACGCCCGAGAAAAAGATCCTTAAATGGAAGATCAGTACAAAAACATCTCGCTTTGCGAACCTGCCCAAGGAAAGTTGACAATTTCCCCAACCGCGATTTCTCAAGAAACTTGCTCCTTTTTTGGAGCTCCCAGCGCGTTTTTCTTCCTCGTTTTTCCCAGACGTCTCGAATCCCCCGTTTCCAAACACTAAATATTCGATTTCACCCTCTCGTTTATAGTCATTTTTCCTCTAAACTAGTTTCGACTCGGTAACGTATTTCCGGATTTTTTCATTGAAATAATAATAATGAAACTTGGTATTAAACAATTTTTTCGAAAATTTATGTTTTTGCATTTTCCAACGACTCCAAATTAACTTAAAAAAATAATGACACCAGGTAAATCAAAATTTTCAAAAATTTAGTCAAGGATGAAATTTTGAACGTGACTATGGCCCAATTAGTACCTTAATGTAGGAAATGCAAAAAAAATGCCAGGTTAAAATATTTTCTATTATAGGCGACAACACTATTTAAAGAATTGATGATCAACAAGGAGACTGTTATTTCCGGTTAGCCTTGGAATGCAGTCGACCTCAACTACCGTCTGATTTGTAAACGATCGATTCACCAGCGCTAAATATAATTCCCTGCATGAGAATAAACATTTTTACTTTCTATATTTATAATCGCTTGGAAAAAGTCGGCTGATCGATTGCACACGAATCAAAAAATCATTAATATTCATAGAATTATTTTTTTTTTTTTTTTTACATGCTGCCGAACACATTTTCTTAACATGAAACCAAAAGAACTTGGATTCTTGATACAAATTTTTTCGAATCTGGAGAAAATGGATTTTCAAAATGTCGCATTTCGAAAATGTCGTTATTTTTCTGGCTCTTAATTAAAAAGAAAAAAATCAATGATTATTTGCTCTGGTTCCATTCTTTAGAATGTGGATTAATCGCATTTGTATAAGAAAAAAGTGATGGATTCCTGTCGAGGTGGGAGGGAGACAGATCGAAGTAATTCCAAGCTCTCACCGTTCATTTTTTCCAGTAGTTTAGTTAATGGAAAAAAAAAAACAAAAACTTTACGTGTCTCAGATAAGCCGGCCACAGACACGCCGACCATGGCTCACACCGCACTCAGAGAGTTAGTCGAACGCGCTGTTGACGAGGCTCGTAAACTGCCTTGTCTCGGAGCGACAGTTTCTACTACGGTACACGAGGATTCCACTTTTTCCGAACAGAACTACGAGGATCTTCTCGCGACCGCTATTCTCAACAAAGTAATATGAAAATTCTTGAGCATGCCGAAAAAAAAATTAAAAAAAATGGTTGATTATTAATTGGAGGATTAATTTTTCGCATTGCAATGAATTGCAGGTCATCGAGAAGTTTCAGAACGAAAGTGTCGATGGTAACAGCAACGTTGTTCATAGAAGAATTCGCTCAAAATACAGGGATCGTAAGTCAAATGATTTAAAAAATCAAATAGAGGAATTTTTAAATGAAAATATTTCGAGATAGTTCATTGCGATTTTCTTGCAGAGTGATGGAAAAAATACGATTACAACGCATTACTACCACAAAACGACTTTTTGAGGGTTCTTTCAAAATTTTTTATAAACGTTCTTGGCACCAAAACTTTTCGCCCATGGAAAAAATTTTGCTGACCTTTAGAATTTGGGATATTTAATTTTCCATTTTTTTCCTTTTCCCATCGAAACGCGTGTATAGTCGCGTTTCTGTTGTTGTTTTTTTTTCTTGCAGCATTTAACGAAGGGAATGAAATATCTCAAATTGTAAACGTCAGAAAAATTTCTCTCCATAGGAAAAAACTGTTAGCCTTGCGGTGCCAAGAACGTTTATACAACATTTTGAAAGAATCTTAAATAAATTATTTTGTCATAATACTTGATCAGGAATGGAAATATTTAGGAAAGAAAAATTGACGATAAAAAAATTCGAGGACACAAAATGGTCATTAGATCGGTCGTACGTGCCATTTAACTAATTAACTGGTTATTCATTTTTGATTGCGTTTGTTAATTAGATGACAATGAGTTTGGGCTGGACGAAGGGGTTGAAGAAGGTAGTAGCAGTTTGGAGCCCCTTTCGCAGGACGATTGCAGCAGCGAAGAGAGTGGGCCACGACCGAGACACGCTCGAGTTCGGAAAGAGCCAATGTCACTCACGGTAAAACATAAATAATTGCTGTTGATAAATTTTCATAAAAATCGAAAGAAATACGTCAACGGCGCGAAAAATAGCCGCAGGCGGAAAATTGAGCGCGCGTAATGAATATTCTCGCGCACCGAAGGTCCATTGCAAATTTTCCATTTATTTTTTGCAATCTCGAGTCGCGAATAAGAAAAAAAAACAGCAATCATCGCTTACCATAATGTCCGTTGAACCAGCGGTCGCCGCGTCGATTTCTAAAAAAAAATCTTCTCCCGGGGATTGATGCATATCGGCGCGAATGAATAATTAGAAAAAATAATTAAACGAGTATCGAAGAACGATGCAAAGCTGAGATCCTTGAACGACCGAACAAACTTGGTGATCTCTGTTCACTCGGACATTTCTTCTCTCGATTAACCTTGTTGTACCTTCGAGTTTGTAAGATTTCTCGTAACACTCGGTAGCGCATATCGCACACGTTTGTTCGTTCGTCTCTTGGCCACTACTACCGGTATGCACTCAATACCTAAGTCGCATCGGAGGAAATACACAATTACTGCATATATATATATACGCTCGTACGAGTCGTTCCGAATCGCACAAAAATTATTTTTCGTTTCTTTTCATGCTGCCAACTTTTTTTTCAATGTGAGCACAATTGATTTTTTTTTTTCCACCAAGACGATTAGGACTGCCAAGGTTTTGATCGGGAACAAATTAATGGCTCCCCTTCTCACCGCGGAAATAAAATTATTTTCCGATTTGTCCATGTTTCCCATGCTTCATGTTGGAGAAAAGGAATTTGTGCGCTTTGGGCTTCGGGAAGATCCCGTCATTCTAAGTCCATTTTATGTTAAATCGCTCGTGCGCACTAATTTTTGTGTTGGTTCGAGAACCACGAATACTAATAAACATTAGTCACGAGCCGGTGTACCGAATCACCGCGTCCGCGTAGTATTACGTCACTCGAAACGATCGTCGAGTTATGCAATTCAGAAAAAATGCATTCTCATGAATAAATGTTGAGTGGGGCGATTTTTGTGCACAAAATCGATCGAGCTTTCGAGAGGAAAAACGAGACTTTACAACTTTTTAAAACGCTCTTTCAATTCCCTACGCAGATCGAAGAACAAATCGAAGAAGTCACGACGACTTATGGATCCGACGAACATCTTCGATGTTCCAAGACGAACGTTCTCGATTTTAGAAACTCGAGGAGAGTTCCTTTTCCCGAATTTGGAATGGACATCGTCGATCGTAAGAATTTATCTTCTTTTCTCTCTCATTTTTGTCAATTTCTGGACGTTGTAATTTGCAATTGCTCGCGCAATTTTGACAACTTTCACGATGTAAAAGTCGAGATATTTATTTTTTTAAATCTCATCATTTCCAATAGTTTCTCGTAAGGGCTTGTGTGAAAAGTTGCAATTCTCGACATTAAATATTTCAATTTCTAAATGGTGAAGCTTCTTAAAACTTTGCGTCGTAAAACATTTTCGTAATTTTATTTTTTGTATAAAAAATAAAGAAAACCCCGGACAATCTTGGATTTGGAGTATGTTGTTCTTTAGTCAATTTGCAATAACTTTTTTCCATCAACTTGTGCTCGTAGACCATTTTTTATGTGAAAACGAATGAAAAAGAAAAATTTAGATTTGACCGTCGTAATTTCAAACAACGTGAAATGATTTATTGATTTTCTTGTGTTTGAAGCTTCTCAAGATTCCTCGGACGAGAGTCAAGAGGATTCGAACGATTTGGGTCACGTGGACCTGATCACACCGATCGAATCGTGGGAAGAAAATTGGCTTTTCCAAAAACGGAAGATCCAGACACAATCGGAGCCGGTATCGATGTTGGTGCCGAATCCGAGTGCGGATTATCGGGCATTGATAGGTGACAAGGACGCGGAGGACACTTCGGACTTGTCAGAATTTTCGGCCGGATCGGAGGACGAGCTGGAGAAGGATGAATTATTGATCGAAGCGATAAATCGATCGGTGCCGAAATCATCGAAAATGTCGTCGAGTCTGAACGATTCGATGTTCGAAAAAGTGCTCAACGAGAATGAGAAGATGGACGAGTGTTTGGGGATCGTGACGAGGGGATTGTCGATCGAGAGTCTCGACGACAAGGAGCATTTTTACATTGAGAAACAATTCGAAAACGTTTATCGTGAAAATGTTGAAAAAAAAAGGTACCAAGTCGATGAAAATTATCTTTTCCCACAAGAGCAAAAGGACAATCGTGACTCGGGATTGTCAGAGAATTCGTTCGATCCAGTTAAGTACTTGGAAAAAAATCCTGAAATACCAAAGACACCATCCTCTTCTCCGAGGAGAAATTCACTCTCAGAAAACACACCCGAACTTCCTTTTGCCTTGGAGTCTTCAAAATCAATCAACGACCTCGTTTTCGTTGAGAAAAAAATCCTCGAGACTTCGAATGTTGAAGAAAATTCAATTGTTGAACGTCCCGATGAGAAATCCAGAAACAAACTCCGTGATAACCATTTTCTCTCGTCTGACGTCAACGAGAATTTCAAAGAGTCAACAATGAACGGATGTCTCGAGGACGCTGAGCAAGGTGAGTTTTTTTCTTCCCAATTACACAAATCACCAAAAGATTAATCATCTGCGGACTGTAATTAAACGTTGCAGAAAAAAATAAACGATTTTATAGAAAACGAACATCGTCGATAGCATCTCGATTCATTATCATTTCTCATTTAAGTATTTTATTATTTTCGTATAATTACAGAAATCGTGGAAGCAGAACTCGAGCCAAAGGAAAAGCAATGTGTGCAAAGGCTGATCGGAAATTCATCCGAGGAAGAAATATCATCGAATGGGAATGATAAAAAAGTTGACGAGATCGAAACGATAACGAATGGATCGTCGAATGAGGAAACGGACAGGTACGCGCTTTTTGTCATCGTAATGCGGTAGAACGTAGTTTCCCTAAAAAATAATGGAGAGAAAAATATCGAGCGACGATTATGTAACTCGAAAAAAAAAAAAAAAACACTATGCTTGACTTTTTTTCTGCGACAATCATCCAACTGGGTTTGACGATTAATTTCCTGACTTTATTCGAATGACAAAACCGCGGTACTGCAAATGTGTATTTTTAATTTTATTGATAAATTATCCGGAATTTCATGAGTAATTGTGATTCGCAGTCAGCAACGATCTGAAGCAATTACGAGCGTAGTTGCACCGTCGGAAAAGGAGATTCGGAAAAATGGATGTGAGCCTGAAATCGGATTGGCAACTCCACCTCGTCCAGGTAACAATTCATTTTCTCCACGTTAACCCTTAGCGACGCTGAAAAATCTAGTTGTATGGGTATTTTTCGACTTCTAACCGCGATTGTTTCATGTTTGTTGGGGAGTTAGTTGTTCGACATTTCGAATGATTTTTATCGGTCAATTTATAGACGGCGTTCTAAAAACTGGTGAAAATTCGGCAAAACGGCTTTTTCAGAAAAAAAAATTCATCACTCCGCTATTTTCTACCATTAGGGTCTAAATTTTAGGATTGTGTGTGTGTGTATTTTTTTTAATAATTGATATTTATTTT
The DNA here is from genome assembly GCA_037952995.1 of Hyposoter didymator. Classification (NCBI taxonomy): domain Eukaryota; kingdom Metazoa; phylum Arthropoda; class Insecta; order Hymenoptera; family Ichneumonidae; genus Hyposoter; species Hyposoter didymator. The sequence continues at coordinate 2,451,183 of JBAJMU010000007.1, forward strand.
TTATTGAATAGCATTCAATTTTTTTAAATTCAAACATTACTAGTTTAAAAAATTTTTAATTTAGAAAGTATATTAAAAAGAAAGGATCTGTGGCTGATAAAGTTACCCCGTGTGGCCGCTAAGGGTTAAAGTATTGAAAGGGTTAAAGTAAATTGAAACTGCAACGGTCCAAATGTTGCGGAATTTTGAGAAAAAAAAACTAAGAAAATTCGTTTCCATGTTTTTTTTATGATCGTTGCGAAGGAACCATCGCTGAGAGGGAACACAAAAAGTGGGAAAACGCTGCACCTATAGAAAACAATCCGTACAGCGAAGAAAATATCCAGAAAAGATTGCTCGAGAGGCAATACGCCAGAAGATCATCGTCCGATCTTTCAGGGTAAAATGAAACTTCATTTTTCAAATGACGATTTAAACAAAAAATGTATCGGCTCAATTTAATTTTTTTTTCGCAATGAAATAAAATGAACTGACACGATTTTTTAAATTTATTCGTGGAGAACAAATTTTCGTCACGAAAACTGTACTTTTTTTTTTTGCTTTAAAAGCTCTAGCAAGTTGGCAGCAAGCCCCAGCCCACCTCTGCAAATTGTTTTGGGAGCAAGCCGTCCGGATTTCAAAAGGTATTTATTTTGAAAAATTGTCTTTTATTTTATAGCGGGTCGCTTTTTTAAAATTTTTGTTATTCAGACTTGTAAAATATTTGTTTATAGATTTGGTCGTGATTATTATATAAACGAAGCGAAATCTCCGAACGGACGTAACGTGGAATCGGGATTTTACACCGCGACAAGTAGACCCAACAGTTCAATGTCCCAGAATTCATTGTCAACGGGGAGCGAATACGAGCACCAGGTGAGTTACGACGGACTTGAAGTATTGGAGGGAACTACCGTGAGAGAAAATCTTCGTAGGCAAAGTTATCGAGGCCAGAATTCGAGTCCAAATTTTGTAACGAATCCGTTATTGCATTTGAATGATTTAGTTGTGAATGGAAATAACGAGAATTCGTTAATCGAGTCGTTCAATAAGGAGTACGATCGATCGAACGAAGAAAAAATTGATTTTTCGTCAGAGAATGAATTTTCAAAAAAAAATATAAAGTCGCAACTTTTTTTATTCGAAGCGAAAAATCCTTTCGTCCAAAATTCGCAAATGATTGAACGAAAAAATCCTCTTTACGAATTAAACGATCAAGTTTTTTTCGCGAAAAAAAATTTTTCCGAAAATTATCGCGAGTCCAGTCTCTCCTCGATCGAATCTGAAAATTTATTGAAAAGCGATGATCCTCGAACGAGCGAGAGACTTTGTTGGAATTTTGAAAAAAATGATAACGCTTGCTGCTGCACTCCTGATGGACGAAAATATTGGACTTCGTTTCACAAATTTCACACGTTCGGTGGAATCAAGCGACGAAAGTATCGCGCAATTGACGAAGACGATCTCGAGCTGTCGGACGATCTGACGTACGTTTCTCAAAATAACTCCAACGACCAATACGATTTATTCGCTGGTTTCAAATTCCAAACCTTTGGGGGAATAAAAAAAGACGAAACGAAAATTGGAGTCGCTAAATTCAACAGACAAAAGATACGAACATCGATGAGAGTCCTTGAAAATCGTTACCACTCCGACAGCAACAAAACGAATGGAATTTTCAAAAAATCCAAATGCACAAAAAAATATTTATCGAAAATTTCGGGCACGAAAAATTCCTTGATTAGAAATGGCGCAACTTCCGTCAACTCCGAATCTCTAAGACTCGAACGACCCGTTGTTCCCGAAGTCGTGAAAACAACTTTCCAAACATTACTCGATATCCGGCGAGCAGATAAATGCAAACGAAAAAAATCTCGTATCGCCGGACACGAAAAAATGAATTTTTCATAATTCCTAGTTTTTAATTGAGGAAATTAATGGATTTATTTGATTTTCATCCGAAGAAATGGCGATTGAAAGAAAATTTGGTCTGAAAAGAAATTTGCCGAAAGTAAATAAATCCAATAATTTCCATTCACCAAAAAAGATTCTCGATCGATAGAAATATTGCACTAAATAATTCAAAATTTCATTTCTAGATCGACCTTAATGGCCAGCGACATTATTCCGATAACCATAAATAGAGAAATTATATATTTTAAGAAAAAAATCATCACTTTGGGACAGTGAAAAATAATGATTAAAGAAATTTGTAAATATTTGAATTTTGGGGTAACGAATTATAGCTCTAGCAATAAATTAATAACAAGAATTGTAATCTCAGGTTATTTGATGGAAAGACTTAGATGCCATACTATCTCTTAGAAACTGTAATTATTGTTTTTTCCTAATAACTCTTTATAAATAATGTAAATAGTTGAAAATGGAACCTTAGCTGCAAGTTGCATTGCTAATAAACCAGAAAAACAACGTCAAACACTTTTAACTCTGTTCTGCAATAAACTTTCCTATAGCGACATTGAGAAAAATGGATTTATTTTGCTGTGAAACGAAATTTTATCGAAAAAACAAAAAATTTATCAATTCCGAAATCTTGAAGAATTTTCTTTCGTCCTACGAAAATTACCTGATTGAAAAATAAATGTATTTTTCTCGGTGCACTGCTGCACAATGCATGAGAGCTCTCGATAGACTTGTACATAGACCCGAAACAAAAGTAGATAACCGGTAAGTACGATCGCATGATGTTTCATTTCTTGGAATCGGTGTATTGTAATTAACACGGAGAAAAAATAGAAACTTTTCCTACGTCGACACTTGATTTTCCTTTTTAATCAAAAATTCCCCAGGGCAAACCCACGAAACCCCATAAAACCCCATAAAAAAAAAGCAAAATGTTGATCAATTTGAAAAAACAGACGGACTTTTGACACGTAAAGAACGCACGCAATGCTCGTTGAGACGAAACGAGTCATGCACATCGTCATTGCAGTATATGAACGAGGAGAAAATTTACTAACTCTTGAAAATTCACGGTTTCTTTAGAAATTCATTCCTGGCACTGTTAACTGGGAAAAAAACGGATTTTTATGATGAAATATTAATAATAAAGGAATGAGCAAGATTTTTCATCCAACTACTTAACCGACTGCTTTATTACATCGCTGCGTCGTTGATTTAACAATGAAATTAATTGTGGCAAATGGTAAAGGCGAATGAAATAATTGAGGAAATTGGTGGGTCTGTTGCAGGAACGTTCGCGCAGTGTCGAGACAGAATCGACTTGCAGCACGTCCAGCGAATCGCGGAGAAAATTGATCGAAGAGAGAAGACAGTCGAATAGTGACATTTCGAGCAATTCTTACGACGAGATTATCGAGAGTGAGAGAAAAAACAGTAAAAATGTAATGAACGCGAGGCTGAACAATCGTGGCAGCTTGGAGGAGAAACCGAAAGCCATAAAACGCATTGACCTTCGAGCTTATGGCTTCGAGAACGAATTCCCCTCGAAAAATGGAGAAAAACATATTTCTCGAAGCAAATCGAATCGCCGCGTTGTCAACAAACTCGATCTTCGATCTTTTGGCTATGATTCCGGACTGAGAAGAACACAATCGATCAACAACATTGACGCTCGATTCACGGACCATTTAACTTTCCGCAAATGGAATTTGGGCGAACAACATTCACCAAAATTGACGAGAGACTCTAGCCACGACGAAATAGTGACGAAAAGCACGGAAAATCTCATCACTGATGACGTCCCTCCCAACTTTCATCACTTTGACAAAATCACTTTGGCCAAGTCTGTGCCCAATATCGATCAAATCCATGACAATCATCCCCGGTATAAATCTCATGAGAAATCTGCCAATTTAGCTCATGAAAATTCCGATGGAAATAGAAAATACAAAAATGCTAAATGTCACGAGGAAATAAAATCGATCAACGGAGGTGGCAATGATGGCAACGTTGGGAAAAAATCTTTGTTGCCCTCTGTCAAGAGATTGGCTGAGGCTTTCAACAAACCCGAGGAAATGAAACCGATACGGAGGGTGAGTAGATCGACTGAATTGTTTATTTCTTTTTTATTTCGAGTCCCCCAAAGCGGCGAAACGTTCAATAAAATTGATTTTCCAAACCTGCAGGGCTCGAAAACCGCCAAGACGTCGGCAAAGGATCGACCAACGACACCGGAAATCCATATCGTCGATACACCTCGTCAAATGCATAGTTTAACGGCGCGATCGATATCGCGAGAATTTCGCGAGGGTTTGCGTCAAATATCGTCGAAACAAGTGCCTCCGTCAAAGAGCGTCTCGGAGCAAAGTAACAATTTGGCAAAACCTCGTGAAGAAGCGGAGACGACGGAAGAATCGATGGGTCCGATGGCTCGTGGAAAATTGAGGAGCAATATTCATTTCTGGGAAGAAATGAACAAAAAACCATGAGAAGAGCCTAAAAAGCGAAGAGAAACGAATTTATTTTGTACAGTGTTGTAAGATAAATATTTATCGTCATCGAGACGAGAGAGAGAGAGAGAAAAAGCCATTTTTGAGCTCAAAGTGAAATTCAATGATGTTTGTAACAAAAAAGTGTTTTTTGTTTGTTTGTATTATTCTAATAAGTTGCCATATTTTTTAAGATACTACGGATTCGTTCGATTACTTGTCGGTAGTAATTTAATTTATTTAAAAAGAAAAAACAAAACAGCAGCCATTGGTAAAAGAAAAAATAAAAAAAATTGTCAACAAATTGTCGTTATTTATAAGAAACGATGAAAATTGTTGAATAAACGAATGATTATTGAAATTTTACGAGAGGAAGAAGCGAGTTTAATCGCATCTTTTTGCGCGATACTCTTTCACACTCGGTTTCCTCTCTTGATCAAAAGCAAGAGAGTGCAAACCGACTCGATAAATATTCATTCTAATCGCACTCAAAAGTTTGGAAACCTTTAGATTTTGTTGTCTGGGTGAACCCGAAACTTGCCGATTCATTGTTCACGAACCTGACGTGCCAGATGCTTTTGTCAAGGAAACTCAAAGAATTTCGCGAGATATAGTCGAAAACTTTGGGCAAATAAATAGTCAAACTTGGCCAACCTCGAGCAACCCTTTTCGTGGCGAAAGTACCAGAAAAATTAACGAAACCACGTAAATTGGCTTTTGGAGAAAGTTGAGAATTCACGAGGGAAGTGTAAAAATCTTGCCATTTCAGACACAAATGACTGGATGCATTGAATCACCAAGGAATGATTTAATTGCTAATTATCGGACAAGGATGACACGATGAAATGCAACACAACGATGTTTCCAAACTTTTGAACACGTGCACATTTTCCAAAATTTATTCACATCCATTTTGTACCAAAAATACTAAGTAGAAAAAAGAAAAAAATCAAAACGCTCCGTATGTTTTTTTGTGTTGAAAAGAAAACAGGTCGGAGGCGGAGCTTCAAGGAAATGTTGCAGCATGAATTTTATTATTCGTTTATCACATTATTCGGACAAATTTCCGAATTTGTATTTGAAACAAAAAAAAAGGAATGAATTGTATCACGAAATTCGATTTATACGAAAATATAAATGTTCGTTGTTCAGTTCGATGTCCCTGCCGAGAAATTCGTTTCGTTTTCTTATTACAAAATGATTTTTGTGTTTAAAAAATTGGAAAAGCTCGAATTTTCAATAATAAATTGTTCTGACTTTGTGAAATGGAAACCTGTCCATTTCCTCCACGTGATCTCTCCTGTAATCCCAGAGGAAATGATCGACCTTTGTCGCATTACATTTCGAAGCATCGATACTCGAATTTGATTTTTTCAATTCTCCACGAACAAAGTCCACCACTCGCTCCACCACCTCGATCGAGCAACCACGGATTTCAATTTCTTCCAACGACCCCGGCGCCAATTCCGTTCCTGAATAAAATATAATAAACGAAACGTTGGAACATTTTTTTCCGGCAGAAACTCATTTTCCCAAAATATCAAATTTTAATTTTGCGTAAAGGGTCAATCTGATGCCCTTTGGCATTAAAAGCCAAAGAATCAGCGTCGGAAAATTATTGGGGTCAAAATGACCCGGTATGCACTCGAAGCAGGATCGATCGAAAGAGAATTAATGTTTTTTTTTTGACAATTTTCATCAACGTTTTGAATTCCAACCTGTTTGAAGAGTACTGAGCAGTGGATTGCTATATCGCATCGCACCAAAGTGCAAAAGCACTTGAGGAATTCTGTAATCAGCGAACATGGTGATTTTCTCGATATCCTTGAATTCGCCGAGTCCTTTACCTCTGAAGCAAGCCCAGATGTCCCCAACCAGGATCTGAGCTCGTTTGTAAAACGAAACTGTTACAACAACAAGAAATTGGATTTTTATTATAATTTTTGATGAATTTTATTTCGCGAGTAAGAGGTTTTACCTCGGCGGCCATGGAAATCGGCTTCGTCCCGAAAACATTCGAATTCATTCACAACTTTTGTCAACAATTCCTCCGCCGAGCCATTGCACGATTTAACGAAATCGAGGAAAGTGCCTGTAACATAATTTTTTCATTCGACACCTCAATTTTCCATTTTTTTTGTTTCGTTTGTTTTCTTATTTAAAAAACTTCAACTTACTGTTGTATTTTTCAACGAGGATCCTCCCAACTTGTTGTAAATTTTGCACTCTTTCCTCGATCATGGGAGCCACGTCACTGGGATCATCGCCACGAAGAATGTTCGTTAGATCTTCTTTCGTTATGTTTCCATAATAATTAGGATCGGTTATTGGAATTTTTTCCTGAGAATAATTTATTCATTTTTTTTCCCTCCATATTCGATAGGTATTTTTTAAATAATTAGCCTTAAAAGGCCTGAACGTAGCGTTGGTGAGAGTGAGAGAAGAGCATTGTTGCATTTTCATTTGTTTTGCGGCGAAAAAACTGCATATTTCGAGTAAAAAATTTGAGGGTTAATTAATAAAGAAAAATAATGCCTGTGCAAAGCAGAAAAAAACGTAAAAATTCCATGGTCGTTGATACTTTGAGTTGGAAAAAACCAACGTAAGTAAAAAAAAAAATTCACGTCAATTGGATCGACGACAAAGCACATTTTCGAAATTTTAACAACTCGATAAACGTCAACCTCGACAGTGGCCTGGACAAAATAATGGAAAAAATACCGAAACCGGAAGGAGCAGTACCAAATTTTGGTCTACCAAAATGGAAACTTTGGCCATTGGAAGCAAAAATCCCGATGATTCCGAGCCCGCAGGACGCTTACATTTTGTCGCGTGAAAAATTGGGAAAAAAAATTTGGCTCCGCTCGAAAAATGCTCAATTCGATCTCACCGACCCGTACAATTACGAGATGGAATATTCTTACGATTCGATGCACGACCATCATTTGACACGATATTTCGCTAGAGAAAACAATATCAAACATTTACTCAAAAGTGGATTAATCTCTAAGGATTTGGACGCTTTTTGCTCGCTCAAGGATTACAACATGTACAGAAAATTTTTGAAAAAAGTTTACAACCACAGCATCAACGAGGAATTGGAGCGGCGACACAACTTGAAAATGGAAATACGAACTCTCGGCTTTGCTGACATGGCAGCCAAGAAAGAAATCGAGAGGCAAAAATAATTCTCATCTCATTATTTAATTAAATTCAGAAAAGTGTTTCCATTTTGTATGGGATTTACGATTGATTAAATTGTGCCCGATTCTTCGCGACGCTCCAGGTTGAAAAAAGAGGAACACCAAAAACTCGAAAGGAAGAAAGTCGAGCGAGAGTCAAAACTCGAGAAAGAAGAAATGTCGAAAATGCATAAAACCAGAGGAAGAAAAATGACTGAGGTTTTGAAGGCGATGGGGGAAGCGAAGGAGGAAAAGAAAAAGCAACAAATATTGAAATGCAGATCAAGGGCGGAAGAAGCGAGACGGAAACGTGCTCAACTTTTAAAACTCTCGCAGGAGCAAATCATCAGGAATGTAGTTGAGCGCGCGAGGAAGCAGGCGAATGCCAAGAGAGTTCAGAAAAAGCGCAAAGCCGAAAAAGCCAAAGAAAAGCGTAGAACGATCGAGGAAAAGTAAGAAATGCGAATACTCTGTGCCAAAATGTTGAATTTGCCAAATTTTCATTGATTGAACTAATTTTCTGTCTCAGGTGGCGACGCAGAATGGAGGAGGAAGAAATCGACATTGCAAGAAAAGAATCGACTTTGCGCCAAGTCGAAAAAGAACGTGAAAAGTTTATTAAAATTTACGAATCAAAGGCGGAGAGAGGACGGGCCAAGTTGCAGAGTAAATGATTGAAAAAAAATGACAAATTTTGGAGGAAAGGCTCTCAAAGTTTAAATTCATAATCTTTCCTTTTTGTCAACAGAGCGTGTGAAAAACTATGCCAAATTTTTGAGCTGTTACTTGGCAAGAAAAGTGGCAGATCCGGGAGAAAATACGTGTTGCAAAAATCCAGGCAACGGACAAAACGAACCGACGAACCGACATGAGGAGAAAGTCGAGGAAGACGTGGAAAAAGTGAGTTTGACGCAGCCGCAAGCGGCGTCGGATATTTTCAAAGGGAAAAGCTCTCTTTTGCATAATTTAACGTGAAAAATTGAGCTGTTGTAAAGAAGAAAAAAAAGAAAACGATATTTCAGTAGCTTAAACGTTGTAAATAAATTGAAACGACTTACATCGATGGCCCTCTTGATCGCAGCGCACAGAGCAAAGTAACCAGTTTGACCATTGACGCGCCATTTGCGTTGCGGATTGGAGCTCCAGAATGAAAAATTCAAAGTATCCAAGAGGAAAATCCAATCGACGGCTTTTGGGTCTTGGGCCTTGGGATGGAAATCGTACTGAGAGAAATCTGTGTTGAGACCAAAAGCAGGATCTTGATTGCTGTTTTGCTCGATCAAGCGTTCGAGAACCTTTGGAGGAAAAAAAAACCAAAAACAATGATGCAGAGCCCTCAATTTCGTAAAACATTTCAAAGTTGGATCGTTTTGGCGGGAAAAGGAAAGGAAAGTGAAAATTTTGAAAATATGCCGAAAACTATTTGGGCAATGGCGAGTTTATCTTGTGAAAACGTTGGCAAGGATCAACGAAAAACATGGTCGAAATTGTATTTAATAATAGGAGGAAAAGTTTGTTGTTGTTTATTTATTGTTTACGCGTTTGAACGCGGTAGAGGTTTGGTAACCAAAGAATACGAACCACGGATGACAAGTTCTTTATTCCTTCGTCCTCGATGAAAACATGCTTCGCCAACCTCGCGATTAATTTACCGGACTCTCGAGGTCCCAAAGGCATTGTACTGCGATCGAAAAAAAAATTCACGAAATCACCAAGTCCACAATTATCGCTCGTAATCATTTGAGCAGCAAAAGTTTTTTTTTTTAACTCGTTATCAGTTCTCAGTTCTTGCCTGCCGTACACTTCGTAGGAGAAACCGGAGAAACTGATCTCGACAACAGTATCGCGACACTTGTTGTCGATAGACGAGCATAAACAAAAGAGATTGCAGGGAGACGCGCGTGTGGCGTTTCGTCTACGCGGCAGTTTTTGAAAATTGTTAATAACTGTTCGTAGTAAAATTCTCCGAAAATTCGAAACCAAGAGAAAAATCATTTACCGAACTGGTTGTATTTTTAATATGGTAACGTCAGGTTGGTAGCAGTGCAGCTTGAAGGGGCGTCCGGTGCTCCGCTCAACTCAACAAAACTGTCATAATTCAACCGATTCATGCATCATATTTTCCCAAAAAACGATCGTAATAAAATAGAAAAAAAAGGTTTCTCTGTGTTGTTTGTATTTTTTAATGTTTCCGCCCGAAAGCGATCGATAGTAGATGAAATTTCGCAGTAAACTATAATGATAGCAAAGCGCGCGGCATTATTTTTATTAATATTATCATGATTGTTATTATTATTATTATTTTAATATATGGGATGAATGCGACGCCGTTATATATACAGGATCGAAAAGGTCGCTTATATTTTATCATTCGTATTTACAAACACACCCTCACGCATAATGCTCTGTATTTTGTATATTCCTTGCTCAATAACGTCCATTTTCTTCTTAATTATTTTTCTATTGCCATATTCTCCCCAGGGAGCGCTTCATAGAATCGACATTTGTCATTTTTCGAATTATTTTCTCATGATGCAAATTCAAAGGATAAAAAATTTTTAGATCGACTTGATTTGATAGAAAAATGGCTCTTGGAGTTTGCGGTTCCGAAAACAATGCGTTTGCTTTCGACGACTTTCAATATGAACATTTTATTATTCTCGGTGACAAGCAAATAGGACAAACCATTGCAATATTTATCTCGATCGCTAAAAAATTGACTGAATTTTGTCGCTTGCATAAAATTCAAAGCAGAGGATTACGAGTTTAAGGTATAACTATCGCAGAATGGGTTGATTTAGGATTTTCTTGAAATTTAGTGAAAATATTCTTGACATTAAAACGAAAAACTTTCCTATGAGACGAAACATTTTCTGCCGTCTAGAATTTGAGATATTTCATTTCCAATTTTATATTTTTCCCATCTAAACGCATGTAAATTGAAGTGACGTTTCGTTAAAAAAGTTGCAAGAAAAAACAAAAGAAACGCGACTTCAATTTACATGCGTTTAGATGGGAAAAATATAAAATTGGAAATGAAATATCTCAAATTCTAGACGGCAGAAAATGTTTCGTCTCATAGGAAAGTTGTTCGTTTTAATGTCGAGAATATTTACACTAAATTTCAAGAAAATCCTAAATCAACCCATTTTGCGATAGTTATACCTTAAGAAAAATCAATGAAAACCTTGTTCCGCGGTTCAGAGACTCATTCGGGCATATGCTTTTTTCTTTTTCTTTGAAAATAGTTGACGCGTCCATAAAATATGTACACAGGATGCCCCTTCACCAGGCAAAAGCCCAAGTTGAAGCTTGAAATCCAACCAGAAAAATCTACCATGACTTTTCCATCGGGCTCTTTCCTGTAGAGTTGTGTTAACCCTAGAACGATAATAACGCAGCTATTCCGGTATAACCTAGGTTCATAAATTAGCACAATTTTCAAAAATTCATATCTCCGCGCTAAAATTGACCGGAATGCGGAATAGTAACGATAAATGTCGCCTGAGGTCGTTTTTCACTCGAGGTTACCGTGCCAGGGGTATCAAAACCGTTGACCGGGCGTTCTCTCATCCCACGCAGCGCCGGAACGGCTCAAGATGCAAAAAATGTCCTCGGGATCAATCTTCCAGAGCGTACAAATTGCTAAGCTAAATTTTCAGCCCTTTTTCGACTTTTCGGCTCGTGAAATTTCGAGTTTACATTTTGTACCAACGGTCAGGTGACACATTGCATATTTCATTATATATATATATATATATATACATGTGTGTGTTTGTGTGTGTTCGTGCATACGTTGGTATTCGAAACCAAGGACAATTCTCGAAAAAAAAAAAATGCGCTTAAAAAAAAAAAATTATTATTATTCAGATAAATAGAAATAATTCGAACAAGGTTGGCAATTGGAAAATCCACATTTTCCTTCCGTTTGAAATGTACGGTCCACATAAATGTACCACGAATCAAGCTCTCGATCGATTAGTACGTTTTCTCCTACAAAGTGAGAATCAATCACTTCGTTTTTTGCTGTTTTTTTTTTTTTTCTTCTAAAATGGACGAACGTTCGATGAATACGAAACGAAGGATAATTTACTCATCGAAAAAATGACTTTCAACGTTTTATAATGCTACGAAGCTCATCCCCCCCTTTTTCCCTAATGACAAACGCACAAGGAAAGTCGCCGACTGTGTTTTCTTTGACATTCATCCAAATCATACGATTGTTGCACTATTTTTTTTCGTTTTTTTGTTGTTGTTTTTTCTCCCCCACTTTGACAAGAAGCTTCGCCCAAATAATGTGGAAAATTGTGTTGTTTCTTGTCTCCATTAATAATTTTACCAAAAACGTAATCCACGCAGCTGGAAATTAAAAATTGCCGAATATGAGTGGCAAAATAATTCAGATGTATTTTTCCGTGTTGAAAATGTTGTTATTCATCGATAAGAATATTTTCGACAGTACGAATCGTTTTTTGACCAAACTCTTTTCTTTTTCATTATTTATTTATCAAAAAGAAAAATGAAGCCGCACACGCTCTCGAGGCCTTTGATGAGAAAATTTTCAAAATTCTTTTTTTCACTTTCGACCACAGAAAGTTTGTTTCCTTCTTCTCAATTGACTGGTATACCGAAACTAGTTTACATTATTGCATAAAAAAAAACTTGAAAAAAAAAAAAGAAAAAAAAGAAAAAAAAAGTTAAAACGTTCAATTACACTAGAGGTAAACTAAAGCTTATACGTAGTCACACGCCTTACCTGTAAATCCATGATCTAACCTAATCGCTTAATTTCATTCTTCTCATCGTAATTTCAATGTAATTTTGGGTAATTTCGATATTTCGCGAACACACCAATCGTCGTGTTAACTAACGCAACTGTTGATCATCCTCCGACGTTATAACGATTTTTTCAGGCCTAACTTTAATCTTTCCTGAGCCGGATTAACTTTGATTTTCAACTGTTGAATAAGGTCGTATATCTTCAAGGATGGCCCGACCTTGAAACCCGTCAGATCTATTATTTGGTCCTTGGTCAATACAAGTAATGTTTTACCGTCAACTTTTCTTTTGCTAAAGTTGTCGCAGTATGTTGCACAATCGTTTACCCGCAAAAATTGTGCTACGTCGAATACGTTCCATTGGGCTGGAACGAGCTCACCGTTCTCGCAATTTCTGTGCAGTCCGTCGGCTAACCTTGGAATGTATTTTCCACTCGCGGATGTAACCTGTTTATAGGAAAAACAAAAAATTGGTCAATTTTTTAAATGGAATGGAACGGTGCGCCGCATTTTTCTCTCGAATCGTTGTTTTTCCAGCAAATACTTACGTTTATATAGGACGTGGCGGTTCTCTCCTTGGGCGGCGGTGGACTCTGAATTTCACTCTGAGTTTCGTTCAAAGATTGACCTTGACCGCTAGTAGGACTGGGCAAGGTTTGATCAGGACCCGCTGGTTCCTGAGCCGTTTCCGGTTCTCTGCTCCCTTGCTCAGGCAAGCTTTCGAGATCACGATCTCTCTCGATTTTCGTACCTTGAGCCGGTTCCGGTTCTCGTTCCCGTTCCCGGCTCGTACTCGTACGTTCGCTTTGCCGTTGCAATATATTTTTCGCGCAAGATATTTTTCCACCCTTTTTCAACTTTCGCTTAGTTTTACGTTTAAGGCCTCTTGGTGTTTTAACTGCAAATTCAATTAATTTTTTATCAAATGTTAAAATAATAAAAAACGTTGGAATCAAGATTTGGGCGCAGCATTGAAAAGAATAAACGAAAGCCAACGGATTTCTTTTGACAAGTTGAAATGAAATCTTCTTACCGGTAGGACTAGTGTTTTTGACGAGCACACGTGGTCCCTCCAATTTGTGATCAACGAGATCACACCACCCGACAGGATAAATATCCGGACTTTGGCAATCGAGCCACTGATCGTACTCGTCCTCCCATCCGTCAAAATGTACACGCAATAATCTACCGATCACCCTCGTTATTGTTGCCACGCAAACTAATCTCGGGTCCATCAAATCAGCCGCCTCCAACCGCATTCCTTCGATAAATCCGTGGGCAGGAACTTCCTACAAACCAAACGACCACTCTAATTTTTCCGATTTTTCCGAAAACCTCACACGGAGAGAAATGCGGGGAAATTTATATCACAAATTACTATGATTTATAGTTTTGTGGTGACAGTTTCGTCCCTCTGAGAAATTTTAGGGTGGGGGTTAATATTACGAATAACCAAATTGTCGAACAGCTAATAATTCGGAATTTTGGTATTCGTAAAATTAAATAAAAGAAAAGTAAGAAAGTCGAAATCAAATTTTTCAAATGACTAAAAATTCGAAATACAAAATAGCGAACGTCAAAAATGGCGAACGTCAAAACGGCGAGCGCCAAAATAACGAATTCTATTCTATTCTATTCTAGCGTTNACTTTTCTTTTATTTAATTTTATGAATACCAAAATTCCGAATTATTAGCTGTTCGACAATTTGGTTATTCGTAATATTAACCCCCACCCAAATTTTAGCAAAAACATAGTAATTTTTTATCTAAAATTGGGCGAAAAATGTCAAATTTCCGCCATTTCCGATAGTCTAAAATTGGGCGAAAAATGTCAAATTTCCGCCATTTCCGATAGAATTTCAATAAAAATTACTATGTTTTTGCGCGAATTTATCACACGGAGAGAAATGCGGGGAAATTTACATCACAAATTACTATGCTCCATAGTTTTCTGGTGACAGTTTCGTACGCTCTGAGAAATTTGAGCAAAAACATAGTAATTTTTCATCTAAAATTGGGCGAAAAATGTCAAATTTCCGCTATTTCCGATAGAATTTCAATAAAAATTACTATGTTTTTGCTCAAAATTCTCAGAGGGACGACACTCTCACCAGAAAACTATGGTGGCATAGTAATATGTGATATAAATTTCCCGGCATTTCTCTCCGTGCACTCACTATTTAAAATGGCTGTTTCTAGTCAACTTATGAAAATTGGGTGCTCGGTAAGCACAAAATTGAAAGACCGTTTTCGATCAAGTGCATTTTAAAAAATAAATCAAGAGTTTTTGTTGTGCGTGCGTACCCGATTGAAAAGCTGAACCGGCGCTGGTATGGCATTGGTTTCAGCAAGATGGCTCTCCCAGGTAAAGGTTGTAGGATCATAACCTTTGGGTGGGGTAAGGGGTAAGCCATGTTGAGAGCAAAAGCCAATGGGAAATATGCAGGGAGATGCAACGTTGTAGCAAAACCAATCAGCGCCACTGGCGTCTTGGTCGTAGCTGTCGATCCTGATCATGATGTAATCTTGTTTGAGAACTTGCATAACGGTGGCTGCGCAGATGGAGGATAAATTTAAAGGATCGATAGCCTCGATCTTCATTCCTTCTCGGAAGGTATAACAACCCAATTGTTGTGGGTGATGATTCTTTGGCACGTGGAACAAGCCCTCGGTCGAGTCGTCGGAGCACAATTTCGCATGCGTTATTCTTTCTATATACTCCGGATAGGCATCCAACGTTTGTCCGACCATCTTGGCCCAACCGACCGGATGTATCAACGGCGAATCCTCGTGACACCAAAACCCATTGTCCTCGGGCGACGAATCGTAATATCGAACGTGCAAACGTTTTCCAACGATTTTTTGTATCGTCGCGACTTTAACCTGCGATATACGATTCTTGTCGACAACTTCCAAATGAAGACCGCACCGGAAACGGGATTTCATACTCTCGTTAACTTTGTTGTAAAAATTAGTCGGCAATGTTCTCGCCCCGGTCAAGCGTCGCATCAAAAAATCTTTCCAATCTTTGTATTTGTTGGCGATTGCTGTGGAATAAATAAAGCTTGATCGTTAACGTCAACCGACAATTTTGGCAAAAGGAAAAATCTCGATTGCGATCGCGCGTGTTAAAAACCGCGCGTGGCAACATATTTAGTGGATATTTTTGCTACTCACTGTTGGGTGGTATCAATGGCTTGCCGATCGTCGCACACCAGCCCACCGGGTGGATGTCGTTCGAACACAACGACACCCAGAAATCCTTTTCTGAATTGTGGCCGAAACCTTCGTACCTGAGCAATGCTCGATAGCCGGATATTTTCAATACAGTCGCGACCCAAAAAGAGTCTGGAAACGCTTCGCACACCTCGTCACAGTCCGTATTCTCGACTTCCACTTTCATCCCGACCGTTATGTTGTCCCATATTTCGGAAATTGGTGCCT
>JBAJMU010000007.1:2467263-2482178 GCA_037952995.1 Hyposoter didymator
TAGAATAGAATAGAATAGAATTCGTTATTTTGGCGCTCGCCGTTTTGACGTTCGACATTTTTGACGTTCGCTATTTTGTATTTCGAATTTTTAGTCATTTGAAAAATTTCATTTCGACTTTCTTACTTTTCTTTTATTTTATTTTATGAATACCAAAATTCCGAATTATTAGCTGTTCGACAATTTGGTTATTCGTAATATTAACCCCCACCCGAAAGAATGAATGTTTGAAAAATTGTAGCGTTGATTTTCGAAGAAGGAAATTTAAGTCGAAGGAGAATATTGATAAAACTAACGTGTTTGAAGCACGAAACCGGAGCTGCGCAAAATCCCGGTTCGGTAAGCTGAGGCGTCCAGTCGTAAGATCCAGCCATTTCCGCGCTTCTCTTCCGTCTGACTGGAAGATCTTCCGGCATCACAGTTTCCGTCACGACTTTCTCCTTTTCTTTTTTCATCACGAGCGTCTCCTCCTGGCACTCGGACTCTTCCGCCTTAATCGGTTTCTTCAACAGATTCAAAACTTTATCTCTAATTTCGTAGTAAACATTATTCGTATTTCGTTTAGTTTTTCGAGGCTATCGTACATGTTTACTTTGCATTTTTTGTTTGTATCCAAGCAACGCTCGAAAATGCATTATTTTTTGGGCTAGTGCGTAGCCAAAAGCGTTTTCTCGGATAATCAATGAATAGAGTAAATCCGAGTTTATGCAGCAAATGTAATAGACTTACATCGTCCGTAAGGGATTTCGTTTCAATTGGAATTTGTTGTATATTTGTCGGAATGGATTGATCGACCGGATATGACGGGCTGTAAGTTGAATCGGCGGTTGGTGCGGCATGTTCGGAAGATCGGGCGCAGGCTCTGCTGCAAAATCTTCGCTCTTTCGTGTAGAAAGCGTGTTTCACTCCAATGGCACCACATTTCTCGCAAACGGCTGCACAAGCGTCAAAAGTTTATTGAATTACTTTCTCAAATATTACGAAATTTTGATCTATCGTTAAATTCTCACCTATTCCGTCCTTGCGAATGGGAATAAAGTTCAAATCGGTGTGAGGCTGATAAGCAATCGGCGTTTTCAATACCAGGCCAGGATGTTTTATCGGCTTGATTTTTCTGTTCCTATTGTCCTGGGTCGTTTGCGTAGCTGCGTTGTTGACCACTTGCTCTCGTTCCTCGTCGCCCATGTAATCTTCCAGTGTCAGATATTCACTCATGTCTGGATCTCCGACCTGAGGCTCGTATTCCTGATGAAAAATATTAAAACCGACGTGAAGAACAAAACCTCATGTTATATCGAAATTTCAACGCTTGTCCTGCTTTTGAGAAGGAAATAATGAAAAATGAACAATTTTTATGATTCTTTGATAACGGCGTGGGTTTACTTGTTGCATATCTTGAGCGTCGACCGCTTCCATAGCTTCGTCCGGCTCGGAACACTCGTTGGGAAACTGGGCAGGCATGTATCTGACCATGGTAGTAGGCGCGATCTGATGGTTTCTCATGTCGTCAAAAGCGTGCGTAGTATGCGTAAAGAACGGACTTTCCGCTTGGCGAGGATCCATCATAAGTTCATGGGTGGGTTCTCCGTGTACCATCATATCGCCCATCCAGACCATCCCCAGTTCTGGCATACCAGGGATGGACGCGTACACTGAATTCATAGAAAGACCCATTCCTGATTCGCAAATCAAAATCATAATAAGCGACTACTAGAAAAAATCATAATAAGCAGGATTTGGCATGGGACTTGGTTCTAGGAACTTGTTTGGAATCCATTTTTTTTATCGACCCAAACAAACCCAAACAGGCTGCTTGGGATTTTCGCAAATGTAACACAACCTCGGATTATGGAGGAGCAGAGCTGTAAGCTCGGAAAGATAAAGCACAAAGGTTTCGTACGGTTATGGACCATTTTGGAAATAATATGATGGATGAAAAAGTTTTACTACCCAATCGTGTTGGACGATTCCAAAACTGAGGATTTAGCCAAAAAGCATTCGAGCAGAACGAAAAATGAGAAAACAATAGATTGGAATCGTGCAACGCGAGAGAAAAACAAAAAGTGCGATCGATTCACGTGGAGCTATAATTCGGGAAACGAAATGGAGAGGCTAGAGTTTTTCGAATGAAAAATGAGGGAAAAATCAAAGTATCATTCGAGGAAATGGCGAGGTGACGTCTTTTCATTGTGAAGGAAAGAAAAAGAGCAATTTAAAAAATATGATTTTTCGATCAAAGACGGGCGCCAAAATATAGCGAATCGTGTTCCACGAACCGACGCCAGGCGTCCTTCCCCCCCGCCGCCAAAAAAAAAACTTTCGCTCATTTAACCTTGTTTGCGTGTGCCCGAAAATATTAGACTTTTGCGAATTAGGATTAAAAATAGAAAAGATATTCCAATGGCATTGTGAAATGATGGGATGATAGCTGAATCGGGGATTATAAAGGAAAGACATGAAGCGCAACGTTGCCCTCGTGCATGTACGACTATAGTATAATTGTTTTTCGAATAACGTGTTTACGAAGAAAAAACAAAAAAAAAAGTAAAAATAGAGCACGAACCATTCGGAGCCTGCATATCCATGACAAAGGTTTCTCCCGTGGGCCCTGGAACGTCCCACACCACCCTTTAATCAGTTATTACCGATATCTTCGTCTCTCACAGCGCGGACACTTTATACAGATCGAAACTTTCAACATTATCCTTGTTTGATAAAAACACAATGTTTTTTCCAAGCTTCGCGACAACACTGAACGAAAGAGTGCAACAACAAAAAAAACGTTGTACCTTCCTCACTCACGACATTGCCGAACAATAGGGCAAAAACATTCGGCATTCGGCGCGGTAAGCCTGCTTTTGGCTTTGCCCCCGTTCAACCCCCTCTACCGTCGTCACATTTTTCGTAATATTTCGATACCCGATGATCGCCTATTCAAACTCAATCATCACACACCCCCGTTTTTTATTTTTTTACATTCTTTTATTGAGCTGTTATATTATCGCAGTGATCGTGATTACGTTTTATTACGATCCGATTGAATGTTGTTTCGTTTCAACTTGAAATTGTTGACGCTACAGTAGTTATCTTTGTCTGGTTTGTCACACTGGCTTTCTCCTCGCCATAAACTATACAAAAGTAAATGAGATTGCTGGTGGCTTGATCGTTTGACCTGAGTGAACTTGGCTCTTTGACTTTTGTTTTTCCAAGTTTTCATGATTATTCTAAACGTCTCATCATCAATTCCTTAGCTAGATAAAGTCATTGGAGAGTAATTGAAAACGTAAGAGCAGCAAGTGGGCTTAGCTCTTTTTGGTTATAATGTTTGACAATATTCATTATTTTCCAGTAAATTTATGCGAAATCGTTTGGTGGTGTTGGGTATCATGACTAAAATATGAGTCGGCCAGTTGTTTACGTAAAAAAAGCAAAAATCCTTTTGGCTCAACTTTTCCGGATCGGTCATTTTACGCGCGAAAGTTACCGCCCTCCTGACGAAAATACCAGTTGAATGATAAATGGAAGAAGTTCCATTACAACGGATCACGGAATGAAATAAAAATAAAAAATCAATACCCATTCCCACTTTTTTTAAATATTAAATATATAAATCGGATTATACAATGTATCGATAAATACGGTCTATTCGTCGGAAGTGATGCGTCGTAATATTTTCGTGATCGCGTCATCAGCTTTGAAAAATAAAAAATAGTAGGTATCGCTCGAGCCGTTTTTTTCTCAAAAAATTCGCATCGCCTGGATTTCGAAGAACAAAGTATTAGTTCACGCTTAAAAATATGGCACATGGTCATACGATATATATTTTTTTTATTTTTTACCATTTCTTCACAAGTGGAATCAAGCGCGCGATCGCCGAAAATTTTGCGGCATTTTGAAATTTTTACAGACTCCGGCAGCGCTCCAACTTGCGCAAATTTCAAGATTTATTACTTTTTTTTTCACAATAGACAGCATTATCATAATGGAAACGTCGTTGGTATTGAATTTGGTAAATATCGGTTGAAATTGTTGCAAATTTTGTAAAAATATTCAGTACAAGTCTCTACGCGTCCTGTTTATACTTTATAGAAAAGTTGTCGAAATTATTTTGAAAAATATACGAATGCGGAATAGAAAAGTAAAAAACGGATAAATGCGGAAAAATTTTGGAGTTTCTGTAGGAAAATCTAAATATTGAGACATTGATAAAATTTTGCCATAACGTTCTTTAACTCCAAGGGTACGAAACACACAATATTTTTCAAATTTTTCATCCGTCTTGTTATCGAGTAATTCACAGGATTAAAGAAAAATTCTTATGCTTGGATTATATACTTATATATGTGCGAAAACGTATACAGGTGAACTTTAATGATCAATAACTCAAAAACTGATGGTATTGGAATAAAAATGTGAAAAAATTTGTATCGTCATTTATAATACCAAAGAATATCTTAACAAAATTGTATTAAATTCTGAAGTCTGTTCTGGTCAAGTGGACATTGTAAAAAGGTGGTTCGACGAGCCTTGGAGCGAGGGAATGCACATCGAGGAGTTTGGGGGTCAAAGGGCTCGAACGATCGATTCGTCTTGGAGCCATAAACGGAGAATATTCAAAAACCACGACACCCGATCAGAGTCTTTTGTCTATCAGAAGCTACACATTATAATATTTTGCCCAAAAATCTGAGTTTTCGAATTTTCAATCAGTGACGTTTATATTTGACTTTTCGTACCAAAATGTACCAATGCGACTCTCGAATTTTTTATGCTTGATGCTCGAAAGCCAAAATTGAAAGAAAAGTTTTTCATCGAGGAAGATTTGAGCATTTTGAGGAAGAAATTTGCAACTTTCAATTTATTGCAGCGTTATTTAACTTTTTTAATGCTGTTACACGCCATAGACCGCGCTCACCGTGAGCTTCTTTTTTGGTGTATAGAAAAAATATCCAAAAATGCGACGTACAAAATGTTGTTTATTTGGAGTAAAATGCACGATCCAAATAAAAGTATAAAGTGGAATTCTTGGAAATCCTTTTGCCACAATGATATTTATAGAGGAGCCGAAATCGTCATGCACCCACACGTGAAATAACAACCGAGAACCAAAAAAATGTACGGGGTTGCGATGCATTTCTATCATTGACCTTGAAAGAATCACGTCCAACGATTTTCCATTGGGCGAGACTTATTTATTTTTCACTCGTCGGCTGTACCAAAAAGCACGTTTATTCGCAACGAGTAGAATATTTGCACGTAGTATTCTTGGAATAATTTTTTAAAAAGTGGGAGGCAATTGCTAACCGTTTGTCGGTGTTTTCTGCATTTATATCAACTCGACGCGACAGATTTTCAATCACAGTCGTCTCGGGCATCGGCAATGCTTGTGAAGTTGACAAAAATCGATACGTCGAAAGTCTAGTTGGATCGTGCACAGGAAACCTGAATACAGTGAATTACAGACAAAAATTGATAAAATATATTGATTATCTGAGCGTGTAAATGAGAAAGAGAGTGTAGTGGGAAAAATCGGGTCAAAGGAAGCGCCTGAGGCTCCTATATCGGTCCGGACGAAAGGACATCGGCGAGACCAGCGGATACGAGAAATTTCTGAGATCGCGCGCGCGCATCGAGTTATCTTTTTTATTTTCTGGCTGAATCAAGGAAAAAGGACAAGAGTGATAGTTTCCTCTTTTTTCACAACGAATAAGCTCGTGTCGGGCCAATTATAGGCCTGAAACTATACTTTCCAGCAGTTTGCACCATAACGATTTTCGTCGACGTTTTTTCTACGTCTCAGAAGCTATTGGGTTAATAGAGAAATCGAGGATAAAGCGAGCACTCGAGTGGCCAAGGAGCGTGGACGCGGAAGCAGAAGAGATTCGGGTGCAATAGCATTCAGTATTTTTCTGTTCAATCGCGATATAAAAGTCGTTGAATATCATGAAGACCAGGCAACAGAAAACGACGACGAGATCGACCCTCGGTAAGAAAAAACTTGAGGGACCACTGCCACCTAAAACCCGAAGAGGAGGAAAAACGGGAACTCGAGGACGAGTGAGGACTGGGGGAAGGGGGGTAAAATCCATGGAGAAAATAATAAAACTCAACAAAGATAAGGAAAAATCAAGCCAAGGAAGCGCCACATCTGCAGGACCCGAGGCAGGACCATCGACATCACGGGCACGAACACCGACACGGACACAAACGTCGCAACAGACACAAACATCTGCGAGAGCGCATAAAGGAAAACGTACAGCATCGTCGGAAGGTAAAAAGTTTATTCCAAAACATACTAGCACACCTAGACGTCGATCGGTGGCCGCGGACACCGAAGGAACGTCGAGCGATGACGAACCTTTAGCAACCGTTAAAAATAAAGACCCGAAAGCTGCCAAAATACCGGAGAGACGCGGATCCAGCAAAGGAGAGAGAGCTGCGGAAGGAATAGCCCGCCGATCTCGATCTCGTTCAGAATCGCCAGAGCAACTTGAATATAATGTCCCACCCGAAACCGGGGATCAACATGAAAGCCCGAGAGCTGCCAAACTATCGGGGAGACGGGGATCCAGCAAAGGAGAGAGACCTGGGGAAGGAATAGCCCGTGGATTTCGATCTAGTTCAGAATCGCTAGAGCAACTTGAATATAATGTCTCACCGAAAACCGGGGATCGAGATGAAGGCCCGAGAGCTGCCAAAATATCGGCGAGACGGGGATCCAGCAAAGGAGAGAGACCTGGGGAAGGAATAGCCCGCCGATCTCGATCTAGTGCAGAATCGCTAGAGCAACTTGAATATAATGTCCCACCGAAAACCGGGGATCAACATGAAAGCCCGAGAGCTGCCAAAATATCGGGGAGACGGGGATCCAGCAAAGGAGAGAGATCTGGGGAAGGAGTAGCCGGCGTATCTGGATCTAGACGAAAATCGCAAGACGCTGCGGTTCAAGATCAAGGCCCGCAAGCTGCCAAAATATCGGCGAGACGCGGATCCAGCAAAGGAGAGGGATCTCCTAGACGAAAATCGCAAGACGCAGCGGTTCGAGATCAAGGCCCGCAAGCTGCCAAAATAGCAGAGGCAAGGAAATCCATCGATGGAGCAGGTGGCGGATCTGGATCTAAACAAAAATCGCAACGCACAACAGTTAGAGATCAAGGCCCACAAGCCGGGGCAGCAGAGGGGGGACATCGATCCGGAAAAAAAGGACCAA
Organism: Hyposoter didymator; assembly: GCA_037952995.1. Classification (NCBI taxonomy): domain Eukaryota; kingdom Metazoa; phylum Arthropoda; class Insecta; order Hymenoptera; family Ichneumonidae; genus Hyposoter; species Hyposoter didymator. The sequence continues at coordinate 2,474,474 of JBAJMU010000007.1, forward strand.
CTCATCCGGCACATCCACAACCAGCTCCGCAATCAGAACCAGGACGACAAGCAGGGGGTGGCAAAGAACAACAACAACATATTCCAAAACGCCGGCAGAGAGGTGGAAGGGAGAGAAGAGACAACACCTTGAGGAAACCAGAAATTCGTCGATTAGCACGTCGTGGTGGTATCAAAAGACTGAACTCGAGTCTCTACCCTGAGGTCCGAGCACGTACAAAGGTATTTGTGGAGATTTTGATCGAGAAGGCACTGAATTACATGGATTGTGCTAGGAGGAAAACCGTAACTCCGATGGATGTTGTCTACGCGTTGAAATCTCAAAATCGTACCATTTATGGCTTCGGTGGTTAATCGTTCAACCTAAATATTACTCTTCGCAAAGCCAAAGGCCATCGAAGCTGTCCGATGAGTTCCGAGAGTCAACACTTTGCTCTTCGCGTTATAACTTCAATGTCGCACTGAATGTGCAAAAATAGTTCCATCATGGGTTCAACATTTTTCATCGGCCCGAATAAGCAACCAAGAATCTGGACAACACGATTCAGTATTGTTTCGATAGCCCATTTATAAACCAGAAATTCACCAAAAATTCCGCATCTGCACAGAGATAAATTTATATTAAACATTTTCAAGCATATTAGGCCAACGATAATAAAGAATAATAGAAACCCAAATCCAACAGTCTATTCATTTTTATGCTGAGCCAGCAAATAATTATCCTCGACGTTTCCGTCCTGTTTGATATCCTCAAATTCGAAATATGTTGTAGAGAGTAAATGATGCTGCGTCGATTATAAAAAAAAAAAATTTCGACTTGACCGTAAAGTTTTTATATAAATTGACTTTTTCAGTCCCTTTAATGCCATGTTTTTTACCGAAATTTAGTGTCATCCGTTTGCAAGGTGCATTCTCAGATTGAGTTTGAAGAAATTTAGCGCAGGAAGTAAGAAGAATTTAGAGCGTTTTTGGAATAATCAACAAGATCGAATATCTGGAAATTTTTAAAAGGGTATGAAATGATTCGTGCACAGTCTAGCAAAATATTGGAGAGAAATGTTTATTACGCGAGATGTTGAGCGTGATGGTAACATATTGACTTGGATCTTTCGCGTGAGAGACTTCATGGTTGATTTCCCTTCATGGGTATCCAGCCTGTTAAAGCTCGAACGAGGAACCAACGTGCCCCGATAGTTCCCCGCGTTTTTCAGTCACGCGAGCGTGTTTTTCTGTGGCGACGTTCGTTCACGTGAACCGGTTAGAAGACGGTGAGCAATCTCGAGCGTTTCGTGGATTTCAACCGTGGCTCTTGCTCGAAGTCTTCCACTTAGTGTGAAACGACTCAATGTGCTCGAGATTAACACCTGAAATTACAAGTTGCCAATGAGCTCGTGAGGTTTAAACGATGAAAAGAATCAAGAATCAGTCTGGGAATCTCACCTGCAGTTTTGGATAATCCATCAGGACTGAAAATCGCAGCTTTTCGTTCTTCTGCACTGAATCCCGTGAGCAACGTTACGACAGGTGGTTCTTTGTCACCGTTAAGACCGACTTTGGTCTGTTGGGTCAAATAATGGCAGCACTCGATAATTTGAAAGAAAAGCCATGCTTCCTTATCCTTGGTTTTTGGTCCTTTGATGAGCGGCAGGGCTAACTTCTCGTGAGGCCTTTGGGCTCGAAGAAATCTCGAACCTTTCCGGAGTTGAGCTTCTAGCCATCGCGTCGCTTCGCGTGCTTTGCTGCTCGTTTTTTTCATCTCGTCCAGAGCGGAAACGACTGTAATAAAGTGTTGAAACATCCGTGACGTAAATGAAATACGAAAAAGAAAGGAAATGCTAAACGAAAGCGAAAATAAGAGATTTCTCCGGATGGCAAAAGTAAATATATATATTTGATAGTCGTAAAGAAAAAAATTGATAATAATAATGAATGATGAATAAATACTGACCAACGGAGGGAATAATGACGATGAATTTTTTGGCGTAAACCAAACGTTTGAGGGCAGGTGTGTGTTTGGCAAGAGCTTCTTGATCAGGAACCAAATACGGTGAAATAAGTTTGGATCGTAAACGACTCTCCAGAGCTCGAACTTCGGCTTTGAGCCACAAACGTCCCATGTGCCTCATTAGCTTGCCCCTCGAATGTTCGCTTTCGATATCTCGATCAGTGATTTTGTTCAAATTATCTTTTTTCACCGAATTCTTAATATCCGTGGTGAAGAAGAGTTTTCTCTCCTCGTCATATTTCACACCAGAGTCTTTAACCGTACAGAGATATTTACCGAATTGAACAATCTTTTTGGCACGCAAAAGCGTTTCTTCATTTTTGTACATTCTCACGTGTCGCAGAATTCGCCAGTCGAGTGTTTCGTGGGACTCGCGGAGGAGTGTGAATCCTCGTAAGTCGATGTCTTCCGGGAGTGGAACTTTTTCTACAGATTCTTCAAGTTTTTCAAGGCTCGAAGTTAATACGCAATCGCGATCCCATTCGGCGAACGGTAACTCAAGCTCATGGAGGTTCACGAGATTCAAAAGAGTCGCAATGCGTTTCAAGGAAGCGCTTGAACTCTTGGCGAACATTCGAAATATTTCAGGATTTCCTCGCAACCAGTCGAAACAAATTTTAATCGATTGGAGAGATCCCTCCCCACTGAGGATTCCTATGAGCGTTATTGGCCTGAGATACTGTTTTTTCATTTGTGCCAAATGACAAAGGGAATCTGCTGCACCGTTGGCGTCCTCGTGACAACTGCCATTCGTCGTAATTGTCACTTCGCCCTCCGAATTGGCCATATTTTTTTCCTTTTCCATTGAATCCGTTTTATACTCATTTTCAACTCTATCCCCGTTTTCCAGAGTATCAACTTTCCTGTTCTCGTTTTTGGAGTCTTCTTTCCTATTGGCGTCGATATCGTGACCGTTTGTTTGCAGAGTCGCGTTGTTACAGCCGCTAATAAAAAGAGATGATGCGTTTTAAGAAAATAATCCAGTTTTTTTGTTGCCGACGATGAGACAAGAGCTCGCGATAGGAAAAGAAAAATTGGACAAATGAGTAATCACCTGGACTTGGTCGTTTCGTCGTCTGTTAAATCCTCCGATTGAGGCTCATCCGAAAGGACGTTGGAATCGCTCAAATCGTCGTCTTCCTCTCCTTCGTCCTCTTCAGTCTCCGAGATGTCGGAGTTGAATTCGTCGCTGGAAGATGCGTCGATGCGGGTATCATCCGCGTCGCTGGCATCGGAATCCGAGCTGTTGAGGCGTTTACGAGGTCGTCGAAGTTTCGTCAACAGGTTCTTTGATTTGTCGCCGCCAAGTTTTTTTTCCCTACGATCCTTGGAGATTCCATTGGTTTGGCTTTTGTTCGCGGTGATTATTTTGGTTCTCTCGTTGTCGTTTACATCGACAGGACCGTCGTATGAAAATTTGACCGATTCTTCAGCGTTGCCGGTTTCCGTTTTCTCATCGGATTCCGATATTTCTTTATTGTCCAATAGAATTGAATCGGGCAGGCCGACAACAGCAACGAAAGCTCGTTGCAAACGTGTGATCGTTATTTGCACAAGTTGCGAAAGAATCGTCAGCGTAAAAGCAATAGCACCTTGAACTTCGCTGGATTCTTTTGCTTTCAATTTAGCTACGGTCATCAGGCAAATGGCAACGATTTTAAAAATCATATCGTCCGTCAAATTACAAGCGGATTCGCTCCTGCAATTCTGCAAGTAATTCTCAATGCTGTCTTCGTCGGGGAGGCTCTTTGCATCCTTTTTCTCTATCAATTCGGTGCTCAAACATTTTTCAAACTCGACAAGCAGGTCTTGGCAGTCGCGATTAATGCGCTCGGAATCAGGCAGAGCGCTGTCCCATAATTGTATCAAGGAAAACAATCGTCCGGCGCATTTTTGGAAAGAATATTTTTCTTTCCCGCTGTAAGAATGCGCCGCGATTACTCTCTTCAGATTCCCCTCTGCACCTTCGAACGACTCGGTGCAAAGAATGCAGCGAGTGTAATGATAAACCGCGTCGAGGCCGTAATTCCTGTTTCCCGCCACTGTTCCCAACTGGTTATGGGGCATACCAACATTCGGGTCTATACCAACAGCCGTTTTGTAGTATCTCGCCGCTATCATCGGATCCCAATTGGGATCAATGTCCAGCTTGTATCTTGCCAAATCGCCCAGGCAAATAAGACTCCGATGAATCATCTTTATCGCGCATTGTCTTACTTCTTCGCACGCTAATCTGTTCTGCGATTGTTTTCCCTTTTGATTCGACAAGCTCGTTGTCTTTTGCCTCGGATATGCAAAATCTATCACCCCGGATAAATCCAAATCGCATTCCAATTGTAACTTTAGAATTAAATGATGATAAAACCCGACTCCGACCGCCAGATGAGACGACAGCAGCGCCTTTTCCGTCTCGTTCCATACATTTGCCTGTAAAAAATGGTGACGTTTTATCCGAGCGGTGCTCCGGTGGACCGGCCTCGGCAGTCGCTACCAAGACAAATTTTTTTTGGTGCAGTTTACCTTTCGCAATTTTTTGCATGCCGAAACGGCGTCGTAGAAAGCTTTCCTCCAGAGTAATTCTTCCGTTTTGGAAGCATGGCCAACAGGATCTTTGAAAATTAATCTTTCGCAATAGTCCTTGAGTTTTGCTCTCAGAACTTCTCCGGTAGGTGTGAAAATGTCTGTCACATTGAGAGCGCAGCCTTTTTGTTCGTCGAGTTTTTTGGCGATGTCCGTAATGGCCCTGAACGAAAAATCATCGAAACATTGATAAAACGCATGAGAAATATGTGAAGAATGAGGAAGATGCGACGTTAACGGCGTGGTGGATTTGCTACCTGTATAATCTTCTCGTGATTTCAAGACAATCGTTCGCCCGGCTGTCCGGAACTTTGGAATTTAATGATCTCCTCATTCTTGCCTTATTAATTCATTGCTTCCTTTGTTGTTTCATTAGCCTCGTAAACGTGACGTTGCTCACGTCATTTTACGCATTTTCCCGCCGCGGTTCCCTCACACGCGTATCGCCTTGTTCCTACGGTTTGGAAACTCGTCGACATTCGCCCACACGCGCCTTACGCACTTTCACCTATTGAACGCGCCTCTTTACTTTACTCTGCTTCTCCCGTATTTTTATCGCTTTTCATACACATGCGTGCGCGCACCTAAGTGTGCTCGAACACGCGTTTGATTTATCTCTCTTTATTTTTTATCCTTTTGAAAAACGATATAACTGGCACGCGAGTGTCGCCAAAATTTGTACAATTTATCTTTGGAACGAATTACGAGAAAAAAAAAATACTGTCGAGTGGAAAACACATTTGTAGAGTGGGCGCATGGTTGCGAAAAATACATGACGTTTATATTGGAAAAGATGACCAATGCAGAAGCGCCGTCTGGCCGGCTTTTCACGAAACTCTACGAAATCCGGCGCCGGCGGAACCATTTTTACCATTCGAGGCTTGCCGAGAAGCTTACTTCATGCGGAGAAAATAGACTCTTTCAATTGCTTTTGCACTTTTTTTTAATTTTATAGATCGCGCCTGACGACGTTGGTTTGTGATTCATTGATTGCTGCGAGAAAAATGTTTCATCGATAATATTTCACGCCAACGAGATTCTCCGGAAATATCAAACTCGCAAGAGGCGCCATCTGTGAGGATTCTCACAAAATTGTCGAAACATCTGCCTGCCGTGGTTATATATACATTGCGAGCTCATAACAACCAACAACACAACTTTCGAACTTTCGTTTCTGCCATCGCAAAGTAATAAATAAAATTAAAAAAAAAGACCGCGATAACGTGCGCGAAAAGCAGTGACTTGAAGAATGGAAATTGCAAATCCAACACCAGAAGATCTCCAAAGGAAACTGTATTTCCTGGTGGAGCAACTGCAGCACATGGCTGGGGAACTACCACCAAAGTATCAAATGAGGCTGCCCTACGAATTGCTTTCCGGCCTGGCGAATTCGCTGCTGAACGACACGATTTTCGAGATTGTCAAGGGACTCATGGAAATCCAACACGTGACGGAAAAACATCTTTTCCAGCAAAGATTACAGCTGATAAATCAACAAAAAATAGAGGTTCAAGAAGCCCTTTCCGCGTTTGGTACGGACGAGGAAAAAGCCATGACGACCTTGATCCTCCAGGATAAACACAAGAGTGAGCTCAAACAGACTGACATGAAACTTGTCCTCCAGCTCGATCAAAAAGTCGCGGATCAACAAAGTATTCTCGAAAAAGCCGGAGTTCCTGGCTTTTACGTTACCAACAGCCCAATGGAAATTCAAGTACAAATGAGACTCTGTGATTTTATTATTCGATTAAGCAAAATGGAAATTCCCAGTTGACCTTTGGAATAATCCAAAAACACGTTCGTGCGACGACAGGTTGATTCTATGGCAAGATTTCCTGCTGCATGGAATTTCAAGATTTTTGCCAATCACCCTCCAAACAGTGTTTTCAAAAGTTGCCCGACAAGTTGTCAAAACAATTCAAGCCGCATGACAAATCGCTCGATAGCGAGCCGATGCTTCATTTCTACACAAAGGAAGGTTGCAATAAAAGAATCTTGCAACATCGACAGGCAGTTGAATATTTGTTGTTGAAATCATTTTCCGTCGCAATAACGAAAATCAATAAATTCGAGTTTTGCGTGTGGACAAAGTAATGGAAATGAAAACAAGCGAATAGTCGAATGACTCTGAAGTTTGCATCGATGGAATGCAACGAAATACTTTTTTATCATTGGAAGAAATAATTATTGAAACGCAAAGTGTAATTCCGACGATAAAATGAGAATTATCATTAAAATGAAATATTTATCGTTGCATTTCAACGTTGCAAACTCGAGCATCATCGTATGTACATATATACACTCTTTATGAGCTTCCCGCAGTACGTCTCGCTGTTAAAACGTAAACGCGGCGTCGAACGAAACGTAAAACGAATGTAGCGATTTCTTAAACTTGTAAATATATTATATAAATATAAATTGTTGTGTACAGTGAGACAATTGCCAACGTTTAACGTCGAGCTTCAGCAGGGGAATGTCCGTATCGAATTTGTCGTCAATTTGTAAACGTTCCAGAGAGACCTACGAGGCCCAATAAATTCAACGATAAACACAAAGTTTTTATCTTTTTCTTTTCTCTCTGCTACTACAATTATGCTAGGGTGTCCTTGCTCATGGCGGCGCTCTGTCTAGGTGGTATACGAAGATCGAGGACTCCCGGGGGCACGAGAGTCTGCTCAACGTCCGGGCCTTCCAAAAAACATATCCTGTAGATGTCGTCGAATGTTGTCACGAAATGCACTTCCAAACCGTCGGTTATGTATTTTGGTAAATCATTGAAGTCTTTTTTGTTCTCTTCTGGTAAAATAATACACTTGACGCCCACGCGTTTTGCCTGAAACCCCGAAATTCAATGTGAAAATACGATATTTCATTGGATTCCGACGATTTTTACTTCCGCCTTGATGTGCTATGCTAGTTTTGTGCGAATTTTATTGCATTATTGTTAAGGTATAACTATCGCAGAATGGGTTGATTTAGGATTTTCTTGAAATTTAGTGTAAATATTCTTGACATTAAAACGAACAACTTTCCTATGAGACGAAACATTTTCTGCCGTCTAGAATTTGAGATATTTCATTTCCAATTTTATATTTTTCCCATCTAAACGCATGTAAATTGA
>JBAJMU010000007.1:2486684-2562154 GCA_037952995.1 Hyposoter didymator
AAAAAAAAAAGTAAAATTAATAAACAATGTAAAGTAAACCCTTCGAGTGCATACCATGCCTGTAAGAGCATATTGGATCGGAAAATCGTTGGGCTCAAAACGACCGGGTATGCATTGGTAGGGTTAATTTTTCTATAAATCAGAATTTTTATTTACTCTTCATTTTTCTTCAGGAAAATTCCGATGTAAGGTTGATTCAGTTTGACCTTCCTTCTTATCAAATTTATCAAGGTCGGATTGGTGATTTCAATGAGCTTTATGAAACGTGGGAAGACGGGATTCCTGTTGATCGCTATAACTGGAACGTGAGGCCAGACTTCAGGCACGACCACCGTCGCTGGTAGAGAAGCAGGATATTCGTCGTTTGGCTCCATTTCGTGTTCGCTGTTTTTAAACAAATAAACATTTACAATATTTCCACGGACCCTCTAGGAAGGTGCGCTACCCTCCTAGACACACACGGGTCTGGGATGTTTTACTGATTTTCTACTGTACTCGGTACGATAAACAAGAAATTCATGCCATTTGCTGAATGAATATCTTGGCTATATGCTCAAAGTTTATGTACCGAATAACTTTCAATTTATTGGATCGATGACTTTCAACGTAACAAGCGTGATGTATCAGGGCTTCGTTGTAATGAAATATTTATTAAATTGGTGCAGCATGAATATTGCACGAGTAAGGAAATATTTGCGTTATATAATTAGAAAAAATAAATTTGTTTTGTAATTAAAGTATGATGCAATGTTGATGTATTTTTGCAAGGAAATGGCAGAATTTAGATTGAGAAATAGAAACATTGGATCGAGAGACTACGAGGCTTTTTGAAATCGATTGCAAGTCGCGAGTCGATTGGTTTGTAACGAAACGCCGAAAGTGGAAAAACAAAAGATCGAAAATAAGGAGGATATGGTGAAATCTTACCTCGGGGGATCTTTGTCAGAAGGCGGTTTTTTCGTGGAAAATCCTCTGACATTGATGACAGCACTGGTTTGTCTGTAGAATTTAATACTAGCAATTCCATCGATTCTTGTGCTTGAATGGAGAAAGTTTGGGGCTTTCGAAACCGGCGAAATTCGAGTTTCGTCGAAACCTCGAGAAGACGATGCATAGATATTTCTACCGACAGTGAATCTATGTCTTATAGTCGGCAAGAGTCTCGTTTCTATAGCTCCCATCAATAGCTTCATCTTGCTATACTTGGCGATTCGTTTTGCCAAACAAAAATAAAAAATACTAAAATAATTCCAAGATGTTTTCTTTATCGAAATATCGAGAATCCTCGTATAAGAATATGGTTATGTGTACTATCAGCCGAGGAACGAAATCGGCTCTCGGTTCGCGTGTATTCAGATGACCTAACCTAACCAAAACTGTACTCGTGCATCGTGCTATCGCGCACGAACCAGTCACATCGCTCTTAGAGAGACTTCTCCATAGTGTCGCTGATTCTAGTCAGTTGCTCAGTCGGTAAGTCGACGTGAATAATAATTCTAACGCGATTCGTGTACAAAATTCAAGTTGATAACTCGGACTCAGTTCCGGATAATTATTTCCCAACGACAATTATTGTATTCGAAATAAATAATTCAGAGTATATAATTACGGAATTATTGGTTAAGGTTCGTGAGTGTCTTACATTTTATCCGTTCGCGATCTTTTCAGATTATTATATATGAGTTTATTTTCTTTCTATAAGAAACTCACGATAAGGGAATCGCATTTGGAGCAACAAAAGTGAAACATTTTCCATGTTGTTATTGAGCGTCTATTTTAGTTTTGAGTTCTTTCTTCGTATTTCGTAAAAATCATGGAAATTGTAATGTGAGATATTTCAAATTTTTTTCTTTGAATGAAATCTGCAATAATTTTTTCAAGGCGAGAATCAAAGGAATCAAAAATAATGGACAAGAATAACTTGGGGGATTTTTCAAAATCATCACCATGGAAAAATGTCTCTTTTGACTCGGAAAATGCAGCCCACGAGCCCTTTTTCGATTTGGTGATGCACCGAAATGGAAATGACGTGAAAATCAATGCAACTACCACCGAGAACACGTCCTACGATCCACAATTGATGAGACCCAAAAGTATTATTTGCTCAGAGGTCGTGTCAAAAACACGACTGACCATTCGGGATGGAAATTTAGAGACTTTCGTGAGAGCAGCGCCGATGGAAAGTGACGAGGCTTTTTTTGAAAAATTGAAACAGCGAATAAACGGAGACCGACAAAAGTAAATTGGGAAAGAATGCAAATTCCTTATCCACGTTGCATCGAGTAAAATGTATTTTTTTTTTCTCAAATTCAAACTTATTAGACATGGCACGTCCAAAGCTGAAATAATTTGGCCAAAACAACCCTCATCGAGAGCCAGAAAACGAAGAGGTTTATTTAACAACGAGAGTCTTAATTTAATGAAAAAATTTCGCCAAGAGATTTTTTCGCGGACTGATCGATTGTCCGAGGACCACGGAATTTTTTCAATGGCAAGCAGAAACAATGGAGATGAAGAGAACTTCCACGCGACCAATTCACCGGAAGAAGGGAACCAGAATACCGGAAGTAACCAACAACGTAATTTAAACGACGCTAGTAACGATGGAAGCTCACACAAAAATTTTAATCGTACGTCTCCATCTTCTTCGACCTCTATCTTGCCCTGGGATCAACATTAAAATAATATTAATTAATTCATAATAAAAAAACTGCTAAATCAATTATTTCATCATTTAGATACTTCATTCGAATCCAAGTATTTCCTAATCGACACAATATTCAATTTTTCATACGTAACTAAAATATGATCGGAGAAAGCAAAAAGTAACAATAAATAAATAAATAACGCCAAATTATTAATCAATATAAAAAACACAAACGCGATAACTCGGAAATTCTGTAACCATCAACTCTCAATGATCAATAAAGCAAAAATTATGAATACTATTTTTGTTGTTATTTCTACAATTTTTAAGAACCAATGGTCGTTGTATTTATTCGACTACAATACGATGGGACCGAAATGTTGAAAACTTTAGTCAATTCTTCACCGCCACAGCAGCTTCATCGTTACAATGAGATGAGAGAATGTTTTTTTTTCTTTCTTTTGTTTTCGTTAATATTGATATTTTCCCGCCAGACAAGATATCGCGAGTTTTTGCCGCCAGACGGCGTCAGCGCTATCGAAAACGGATCGCTGCCCGGAGGCCTCAAGCCCTCGGTTGAGCAACATATATTGCATACTTGAGGGGGAAAAGTGACAAAAACTTATTTTCAGGCAGTCATGTGTTGTCTTCCAGGCCAAAGTAAACACATAACAGTGTCAGAATAATGTGACGTTTAAAAATTCAAGTAAATAAAACTTATGCACAAGTGTATATGTGTATAGCCAGATAAAATATCGTTGAGTTTGAAAAGGTAATTCGTAAAGAGTTGAGTCATGGAGAGTAAAAGTTGCAACAATTTTATCAGTTATGTTGGATTCGAGGAGCACGAAATGCAGGTAAAAATGTTGAAGCTCATTGATCGTATCCCGAATTGTATGAATCGTTGAAATCAGGCTTGTTCACGTTATTCTTTATTGAATAGCCTTTGGGTCAGAGCCGGAGGAATTCCCTCGCTGCGAGCAATATCAAACTTTTGCCCAGTGAATTAGTGATTGCGGAGGCGCAGAGCGTTCTCATGTTTTCACCTGTCGGCGATCTGAAACAAGGCACCTCCGGTATCTTATCGGTTACAAATTTCAAACTCGCCTTTATAACGAGCGACGATTCCAACGGAGAGGTAATGGAAAAATAAAACAAAATAAACGCGTCGACAGTTTTCTTCAAAGTCATACGACGAGTAAAATTCCATAATCGATCGACTAAATTTCTTCAAGCCAAAACTCAAACGAAAACGAAAGAATATTTTTTTTTCTCAAAACTTATATTTTCAATTTATTTGATTTCAATTTTTTCAACAGAATCGATTTGTCAAGTTATTTTGACGGCGTAGCGTAACTCGAGGCGTTGCTTTAATTTGCAGGAAATTGTTCATCAGCAAAACCATCTTTATGGATACACGGACACTTGTCTCTCGAATATAGATGAAATATACTTAATAATAGGCGACAAGAAAAGGCGACTACTTCCTGGAAGTAGCGTACCCTCCAAAGTCAAAGGAATATTTATAATATGCAAAGTAAGCTGCTGATGATATAGTTGAGAGAAATATTGAGAGGGAGATAAGCATGAAAATGATACCGAGAACAAGTTTCAGAGACTGGATCTTTGTCTCGAGTTACAGAAGCGATTCCGCTTTTGGATAATGCTTTCTTTGCTTATTTGTAGAACATGCGGACTTGGTCTTTCTCGTTTAAATTTTCGCCTCTTGGACATGGAAACACTTTGCTTACGACGTTACTTCATCACGCGTTTCCCACGAGACACAATCTTTTATTCGCTTATGAATACAAGTAAGTGTGAATGGAGGAGAAAAAATAGAAAAACAAAAACCTGAAAAAATGATAAATCCAAGAGATTTTTACTACTTGTTTGTACCAATTTAATATTATTATCTAGAGAAGCGTATTACAGTAGCATCGACAAAGGGGTTCGTCTTTTTCGTGATATATCCGATTGGCAGAACGAACTCGATCGCATATCTCGCCAGGACACGAAAATTCGAAAAAACTGGCGAGTGTCAATGGTGAATATGCAGTTTCAATTGTCGAAAACTGGCGAGTGTCAATGGTGAATATGCAGTTTCAATTGTCGTCCAAGTGAGTACCAAGAAAATTGGCCAAGTTATAATTCGGGAGGTCCGACGTAGACAAAAAAAAGTACTAACAACTGGCGCGGAAGGTTTAAAAACAAAATAATATTGAGAAAGTTGGAAAACTTAATTAAATTTTTTCCAGTGCCCCGGCTTATATGATCGTACCAGCGTCTGTCACGGATAGCCAATTGACCGGTGCGGCATCATATTTCCAAGGAAATCGACCACCGATGTGGTCGTGGTCAAACGAACGCGGAGCAGCGCTCGTTAAAATGGCCGAATTGTTGCCGACGATAACCGAACGGACGCAGGAAAATATTATGTTGGAAAATATACGGAAAAGTCATCCGCAAAGATTACCAATGGAGGTGATGGATCTCAATAAAGATATTTCTGTTAAATCGGTGGCGGCTGGTTTTGCCAAATTCGTAGCATTATGCGCTCCTGGTAAGTGCAACTCGACGAAAATTAAATATCCCAAAAAACTGCAATACGACCATCAAGAATAGCCAAGAATTTTTTCACCCCAAAAGCTAATGACACGAATTTCCTGCAGACAACATTAGACAATTTTGGCTCCAGGACAATAATTTTTACTCGTTACTTGAGAACACGAAATGGCTCAAGTTTGTATCGTACTGTTTGCAAAGAGCGGTCGAAGCCAGTGAACAACTTGAGAAAGGAACTTCCGTTATATTGCAAGGTAAGTTGCCAGTTGCTATCAATTTCCATTGAAAGTGATGAAAATATATTCCACAGAAACCACCCAATGATCTCACAAGGAAGGTCACCTTACTGTACCCCCACAACCTGGGTCAAAAAAATTATATTTTGTAGTCCACACCAAAGTATAAACCCTCACAAAAAATTAGCGGCCCACTCGCATATTTAAGGGGTGGAATTAATAATCAAAAATCGGTGGTTTTTTCGTTTTTCGNCTCAGTGAAAATGAGAGACGAACGCAGACTCAATAAAAAAAATTTATTTTGCAGAAGGTGCCGGCAGGGACATGTGTTGTGTTATTTCGAGTTTAATACAATTGCTTCTGGATCCATATTTTCGTACAATAACAGGATTCCAGAGTTTAGTACAAAAGGAATGGGTGGCGGCGGGACATCCTTTCTGCGATCGTTTGGGGCACATATTGAACCCTGATTCCGAAAAAGTATGTAGCAAAATGGAGGATCGAGGTGTTGAGCGAGCCTGCAGGTTTAATTGGAGGCAAAAATATTGCATGGAAAATTGGAAACAAGTAAAATTTTTTTAGTCGCTGAACGATTTATATTTTTCTGTCATTTCAGTCACCGCTTTTTTTACTCTATCTCGATTGCGTGTGGCAATTGTGTCAACAATTTCCCGCCCACTTTGAATTCTCGGAGACTTATTTAACGACGTTATGGGACACGGCCCACGTGTCCATCTTCGACACGTTCATCTTCAACTGCGAACGCGACAGAGCTGTCGCAACCGGGGTAATTATTGATCCAAACGCGTATCATAGTTTTCTAAATTGCAAGGGAATTAACGAAAAAACGAAAAAACTCTTTTCAGGATCCAAACATTCCGCTAATTTTGCGGAGCGCGTGGGATTGGCGTGAGCAATTCAACGATCAGGATATTCTCTTATTTTCGAATCCTCTTTTCGACCGTCGTTTTCAGAATCAGAAGGTCGGCAGCTTGAAGCCCGTGTACGCGATGTCGAGCTTGGAGCTCTGGTCGCAATGTTATTTCCGCTGGATTCCACCCCTCGAGATTCGTAACGGGGGTAAAAATCACGTGGAACTTTACTCGCGACTATTGCTAAATGCAATAGCACAATTGAGAGCGAATATCAACGGCACATGCGCTTCTCCCGTCGACAAAATTAACACGTACCTTTTGCAAATGAATATCGACAGTTTTTATCCGTTTGGCAACAAAAAAAACGGCAACACCATCAGCACACCGATCATGAACAGTTCGATATTAATGACCGAGAGTCTCATGGATGCTCAGTCACTTTTAACCGTACCCGACTGATGAAGAATCATCGAAAAACAAACGATAAGTACAGCAGACTCTTGGCAAGTTTCCTGAAACTTATTAACAGCTAAAGTAGACAAGAAACTCTTGATTATAAGTTCTGGAAACTTATCAAGACTTCATTGCATTAGTAATTCTCGAATTGACGGAAAAATATGTTCGAGTTTTCTTAAAGAGTCTCGAGACTGAGTTTAACGATATGAATATCGAATGAAAATTATAAGAATGGCACCTCGAAAATCAATCGGTTCGTTAAGGTATAACTACAGAATGGGTTGATTTAGGATTTTCTTGAAATTTAGTGTAAATATTCTTGACAATAAAACGAGCAACTTTCCTATGAGACGAAACATTTTCTGCCGTCTAGAATTTGAGATATTTCATTTCCAATTTTATATTTTTCCCATCTAAACGCATGTAAATTGAAGTCGCGTTTCGTTAAAAAAGTTGCAAGAAAAAACAAAAGAAACGCGACTTCAATTTACATGCGTTTCGATGGGAAAAATATAAAATTGGAAATGAAATATCTCAAATTCTAGACGGCAGAAAATGTTTCGTCTCATACGAAAGTTGTTCGTTTTAATGTCAAGAATATTTACACTAAATTTCAAGAAAATCCCAAATCAACCCATTCTGCGATAGTTATACCTTAACGTTGTCAAAGAAATGTTAAATGTTGAAATTTCCTTTTTATAACTCATCCAAACGATGCCTTGTAAATACTTATTATTATAAATCTATAAATAATTGATAAAATATTTGGGTTTTGAAACATTAACCAATTGAATTTTGAGGCTTCAGCCCAATCGATGAATTGATGCTCGAGCCTTATGGTATCGGGAAGGCCTTAGGAGGATAATCCGATGGATAAAAGAAAATTGAACGTTTAATATTTTCCGAAAAAAAAAAAAAATAACCGACCAGTTGATTTTTCTTTGCGATTACGAGGAATTCTTGTTGATTTTTTTGTGTCAAATATTTAATGAAAGCAAAAGTTGCTGATGCACGAAATTCCACCGCCAAGAAACGCATACACAGGCCAAAAAATCATGGGTGCCAGTGATACAATTTTTTTTTTTAGAGAACTATTAAAGTTGCAGCTATTTACTAATTAAGAATCTTTTTCTACGTTGACCGTAACCGCGTGTACGACGATATTCCCAATAATTTAGTGAGTTGCCTTATATTTATCGCGATCGTTTACCATTCACGTATAAATATATAGATTTAGTTACAACTTGGAAGAGCTTATCGTAGCCTATTGTTGCGAGGGACGAAAAAAGGTACAACTTCGTTATAACATAATCGTGTTGTGTAAAAAATTTTTTTTTTTTTATCATCAAAACAAGTTTTTGTTGTGCTTTTGAGATAAACTGTATAAATTGTCATCTTCAATCTCATATCCATTTACATTACAATTTATTGACAGCGTTTCATTTGTTTGTTACTTTTTCTCTTATTTTTGAGCTTTTTTGCTTAATCCTCAGAGACTAGTATAATTTTTATTTGGCAATGACAAACTCCGAGTTTTCATGACTGACAACATGTTTGATTCTATGTGAGCAAAAATTGGGCGGTTAAGTAAAAAAACATAAAAATATTTGATTTTTTCTGAACTGATCAAATTTGGCGTCATTTTACTAACTGTTCTTTTCGTTGACCTTCACAATGACACTTTTGACCTCTGTATATGCGTCGAGACCATATTCACCGAGCTCACGTCCATGTCCAGACATTTTGTAGCCACCGAAAGGCACTTGATTCGCCAAAACGTTGTACGTGTTGACCCTGCGATTTGGAGGAAGACGGAGGTCACTCGACAAATTTCCATTGGCGAATCTTTCGTCTTTTGTAAAATCAAGTTTATTTCCTTACCACACGGTGCCAGCTCGAAGCCCCTGGATCATATGATTCGCCTTATCGATGTCCTTTGTGAATATCGCTGCAGCTAATCCATAATCGGTGGCGTTCGCTCGTTTTATTACTTCGTCGATTTTGCTGAATTTAAGAATTTGTTGAACGGGCCCGAAAATCTTTGGACAGTTTTCCACATTGTTAGAATCGACATTTTCATATTTAACGAATATTGTACGACGTTGGTTTCGCACACTTTGCAATTGGGTGCATTTTCATAACGAAATTTGAAGGATAATTAATTCGCAGAGCTGCTAATTAATGAGTACGAAATTCACAGTTTCATTGACTATTTCAGAAGTTGAACGCTCGATTTTGAATTTATTGGAATTACTTCGAGGCGTGCTGGAAAGTTTTTTATTAATAGGAATCGTAAAAAAAATGGTTTACCTCCTCTCGCGCAATCGTCATGTCATCTTGGACGTCAGCGAATACCGTTGGAGCAACGAAATAGCCTTTGTGACCAATTCTGGTGCCACCGGTAAGCAACTTGGCACCTTCCTTTTTGCCAGTGTCAACCATGCTCAAAATCTTGTTCAGTTGGTCTTGATCGACCTGGGGACCGTGTTCGATGTTCGGATCAAACGGATTTCCCACGGTCCGTGATTTCGCTCGTATTGCGCTTTTCTCTACAAACTCATCGTAAATGTCATCCTCGACAAAAGTTCGAGAGCCGGCACAGCAACATTGTCCCTGAGGTAAAATAATAGTTGCACGAACGATGATAAACTTCTCGACAAACCGGATCTTCGGGAGTTTTGGTTTATAATTAAATGAATATTTACCATGTTGAAAAATAGGCCGAAATGTGCAGTTTCGACGGCATGATCGATGTCAGTGTCTTTGAAAATAATGTTGGGAGATTTTCCACCAAGTTCGAGAGTTGTGCGTTTGAGATTGCTCATGGCTGCGCCTTGTTTGACGAGTCGACCGACTTCGGTAGATCCGGTGAAAGCGACTTTGTCAACATCCATATGAGAAACGAGAGCAGCTCCTGCGGATCCAAAGCCTGGCACGACGTTGACGACACCTTTCGGGAAACCGGCTTCTTTGCTCAATTGAGCAATGTAAAGTGCTGTCAAGGGAGTTTGTTCGGCTGGCTTAAGAACGACGCAATTACCGGTGGCCAAAGCCGGCCCGAGTTTCCACGCCATCATCAGAATTGGAAAATTCCATGGTATTATTTGACCGCAAACGCCAACCGGTTCGTGCCTCGTATATGCGAAAAATCTTCCGTCCATTGGAATTACTTTGCCCTGATTTTTGTCTGCCCAACCGGCGTAATATCTCAAAGTCCCGATGCTCGCTGGAACGTCGAAACCATACGCGACTGAATAGGGCTTCCCATTGTCCAGTGTCTCCAGCGACTGTCAAACGATTATCATTTCTATGATTTTTATCATAAATATTTATGTAATTACATTTAATAGCCAATAAATAAATTGTTGTTGAAAAAATCTCAATTATTTTTTGTTTTTTTTTTTTTTCATCATGCATTAGCTCTTATGGACCAAATGTAATGAGTCTGCAATCGATTAATTTTTCAGATTTATTCTTTTCTTGTTTCTTTTCTTGTCTGTCGATTCTTGTTTTTTTTTTTTCCTGTCGATTATCCAGATTTGATTTTTTTATTTTTTATTAAATTTAGTTTTTGATGAAAACGGAAATTAAATGCCAGACAATCCGCGACAGGCAATTGTTCTTGATAAAAATGACTCGGTATGCGCTCGACTTACCGCTAAATATGTTCTATCTCTTTCCATGAGATCGGCCAAGCGATTGAGCAGTAATCCTCGCTGCGAAGCATCCATGGTTCTCCATGGCGATCCCAATCGAAAAGCGTATCTCGCTGCCTGAACGGCGTCGTTGATATCGGCAGCATCGCCCTCTTGGACCTCTGATATAATTTCACCCGTCGATGGATTTACCGTGTCAAAGGTTTTTCTTGACTTTGATTTGTGCCATTCGTTGTTAATGAATATCTGTTGGAAGACATAAATATGCGACAATGGACTACGAGCTGTTGACGAGTATCAGAGAGATTGCTGCGACTTTTGAAAGCACCTGTCGCAGGGCAACAGCAAAAATTGCCTTTGATCTGTTTCTTTCTCACGTGACAAACATTTTCGACAAATTGATTCATTTTCGTATCAATTTTTAAGATTTTAAGAAACTTTATCGTTAACCAAAATATCTCTTGTCAAATTCACGTCGAGCTCAACCGTACCAACGCGTTCAGATTTTTTATACAGAGCGTTATTTTATAGAAATCAATTGATTTTTTTTAGAGCGATAACGTAATGAAGAACTATGAAACTGAGTTGGACTTACTCCGCTGTATAGAACTGAAGGATTGGTCTCCGGAGCCGGCAAAGCTGCCGAGGAAAACAACCTCGTAAGCCTCAAGGTCGTATTCACGAGCCGAAGCATATTGGAAGCAAGGATTATTAGATTTTATTGATACTCGATGAAAAAACTAAACACTTTAAACTTTTGTGCTTATGTTCGTTTAGCTATATTACAGATTTATAGATTAAAGAGCACTAATTATAGATTATTTGTTCGTATGTACAACGCCGCAGCTGACACAAAGTGTGGACAGTTTACTGCGACATTCGTCGGGCGAATAAGCCGGCTCCGCCGCCACTTGATCGCCAATAATCAGAATCACACACACACACACATAGGCAGATAATGAGACAAGAGGATTGCATGAATCGTAATTCTTGTTTGTGCCGCGCGTGATAATAAGTTGTTCGCTGTGTTGACACCGTGCCCAACGAACACGGACGCACACGCGAAATTCCGCTGCGCTATCGCGCACGTAAACACGTGAGGCGCGAACGTAAACACGCGCGGAGCTTGTGTATGCTCGTTTAGCGACGATCTATTTTGGTGCAATCGCGCTTGACACTTATCAATCCGGATAAACTTCTTCATTATATTCGCTAACATCACACCATGTTTTTCTAAAATACTGCAATCGATACGTAATCGATTTTTCTCACGTTGTTTATGAATTAATCGCGATTTCGATAAAACTGCTGAGTTTTCCACAGAATTAGAATATTGAGACTGAACCAGTGAGATGTGAGACAAAAACCAAGGATAATATCAAAGGACGAGGAGCAGGAGGCGGCGAGGAAAGTTCCTCCTCCTGCTGAAGTTGGAAGGTGTAAGGAATCGACAATGAGGTAAGTTCGTTTTTATATCCGTCATGTTGAGACGAGTCTGAGTACTCTCGCACGACGTCCCAAAGCCAAGAGTCGCGGCGTATGTCAAGCTCAAGGTCAAGCTGAATGTATTCGGTGATATTCGAAATTCACCTTGCGGCGTTGGACGAAAACACGCGGCCAACGACCGAAACTATTGCGCGACTTCGACCATGAGGTTGATAAAGTTTTATAAATTCGACTGTGAGCGGTTTTCCGCGCACCCTTCCGTCCGTAAATCTTGACACACCGTTCTTTCAGTTTATTGTTATTACATATTCCAATGACACGTCTGAAAAAGTCCGCGATTCTCAATTACGCGATTCCTGTAAATGCGTATCTTACGAACTGCGAATACTGCGAAGTGATGATGCCATTGACTCTGTTCTTGATCTTGATCGATATATCGATTTCAGTGAAAGTGTCGAAAGGAAAAAGCAGGTTAAAGCAGAAGGATATGAGAGTCGAGCAGCAAGGATTAGGGCGTTAGCATTACGTTCGAAATTTATTTTTCAAAGAAAATAACAAAGGCAAGGCGTGGTTGGTGTGTCAATAAAAGAATGAATAAAATTTCCGGAAATCAGTTGCTTTTGGTTAACTCCGGGAGCAGCCTCCCTGGATTAAGTCGCGACGACGCAATTCATCGTGTTCGTGTCGGTTGCTACGGCATTGTCGACAAATCCAAAAAGTGCTGTCTTCATGTTCGAACGGGTTTCGAATCCAAGCGTCGATTTCTCGGCCGTCCGAACCGCCAGGCCCTTCGAAACGCACTCTGAGATGATACCGATCGGGTCTGTTAGAATCGGCGACGTAAGTCATATCGACCGTCCAGTATACGACGCGATTGGGACCTCCTTGAAGGAATCGTCGAACCTCGCATTCCGCTCCGTACCAATCGGTCGTGATGGATTGATATCCGAGGTTTCGGTTGACCCGTGCATTCTGCGGTGAAAGATTGTACCATGTCGGTGGTCCTGAGAACTGAGACGCGACTAAATGTCCGCGCTCGTCTCCGGGCGCGCGAATCCCTTGGTAATAAGTCTCCATCGGACCGGATGTTGGAAAGTTGACTCGTTGTCCAGTCGTCAAATGTCGATTGTGTATTCGAGCTTCAAGATGATCGATACGCTCGCGATTACCTTGCCCGAAACTCGTATCGACGAGATAAATCGGCATGTTGTGGTCGTTGAAGGTCAAACGTCGTGCCGTTGTCACAGCGGCCAACGTCGTCAATACGACCATCAAAAACATCGCCCTCATCATTTCAAACACAGCTTACAAGTATATTATCGACGTACTAGCGATATCTCTTTGTTTTTCTTCGTCAATACTTCGTCTATACGAACCAACGACGCATGCAGAGCAGCCAGACGTTGCCGCGATCTCGAGACACTGTGTATTGCTCGCAAGCCCGGAGACTGCTTTATATAACCATGTGCGGTGTACACCCCCGTTAGAAACCACATGCCAGCACTTGCCATTCGCCTTTTTCAATATCTGAACGGTAGCTGCTGCATTTTTTCAAACAACGACCTTTCGATAACCCGAGGGTTACGAAGAATAACCCCGATACGATCCAAAGATTGGAAAATATCAATCGCCCATCATCCTTGTTGTCTCTATCAATTAGTTTGCGCTCGATCGAAACATAAACAGGAAAATGTGAGGTTTTCCTGTTTCCAAGATAATATGGGATTTTCCTGATCGTTCAGAGATCGCGAAAATATCGACCGATGCGTTATTCAACTTTCTTATAAATTTGGCTGGACGCCAAGAAGGCTGCATGACGTGGAGAGACTCTATTGTAGAGACTTCCACGCCGATCGCATTCTTGAGAATTCTATTTGAAATGAGCGTCTCATCTGGAAATGTTTATACAAATGGTTCCAACAGAAATTAACGTACGCCTCCTTCCATGACTGATCGCCACACATTTTTGCTCATTTCCAGCTACCACGCAATTAAACGTTTTCGTGGATCAAATGATTTTTTATGGCACTTGGGATCATTGGATCCTTATCGGGCTGTTACTTTTTTATCTCACGTATTCGTAAATAAAAAAATGTGGAATATTTTCAAATTTATTCTATTTTGAGGTTTTATAGTTTTTACAGTTGTTGATTTTGTTTTATCTTTGAATACGTCTTCGCTTGAGCAGAGAAAGACCTGCAAATAACCAACGCGGAGGGTTAACACCTCGAGCTGTAAACGTTCTTTTCGCAGCTTCTGTCTGTGAACCTGTACACACCGTTCTTTCAGCCTGTTATTACGTTCCAAAAATTCTGAAAACATTCACGCCACTGTTCGAAATCTTCAAGTTGGAATTCCGATTATAAAATTGTAGAAAAATCGAATTTTTCGACCGTGTTTGATGTACGCTGTGTACTCAGCACTTATTACGAGACAATCTTCGAACTGATTTTTACGATAAGGCACCACCGATGAATTTTTGCCAACGAACGAATCAAAATTTCGATGCCTCGACGCTCATCGCCCAGCATGGGAATTGGGAAACGAAAACCCGGAAGAGATGCTGGATCGAAAGATAATTATGGCAGTAAGGAAGAAAAAAGAGAGACGATTGGATTAAGGTATAACTATCGCAGAATGGGTTGATTTAGGATTTTCTTGAAATTTGGTGTAAATATTCTTGACATAAAAACGAACAACTTTCCTATGAGACGAAACATTTTCTGCCGTCTAGAATTTGAGATATTTCATTTCCAATTTTATATTTTTCCCATCTAAACGCATGTAAATTGAAGTGACGTTTCGTTAAAAAAGTTGCAAGAAAAAACAAAAGAAACGCGACTTGAATTTACATGCGTTTAGATGGGAAAAATATAAAATTGGAAATGAAATATCTCAAATTCTAGACGGCAGAAAATGTTTCGTCTCATAGGAAAGTTGTTCGTTTTAATGTCAAGAATATTTACACTAAATTTCAAGAAAATCCTAAATCAACCCATTCTGCGATAGTTATACCTTAACGAATTTGTTTTCAGAAAATAAACAAACGTTATTTTTCGATATTTTATTCGACAAAAAATGATGGATTCTTTTATAAAAATTAAGGTGCTGCGGTAGGATTTATAATAAAACCACTGGCTTTACAGGTATCAGCATCTATTCGGCAGTCTTCCTCGACCGCTGCATTGGAATGCTGGAGATCATCAAAGTTGCGACATTTTCGACAAATCCAAAAAGTGTTGTCTTCCTGGTATGTTGGATTTGGAATCCGGGTACTGATTTCTTCACCCACTGTACCGCAAGGCCCTTGGAAACGCACTTTGAGCTGATACTCGTTCGGGCGATTGGAATCACCGGCGTAGGTCATGTTGACCGTCCAATGTACCCAGCGATATGAGCCGCCGTCAAGAAATCGTTCCACGTCGCATTCAATTTTGTACCATTCCGGGGAGATCGCTTGGTACCTCATACCTCGATTAACGCGTACGTTTTGCGGTGACTCGTTGTACCATTCCGATGGTCCTGAGAATCGAGACCCTACGAGATAGCCACGTTCGTCTCCGGGTGCTCGAACCTCCTGGTAAGTATTGTACGCTTGTCCCCAGGGGTTGAAATTCATTCGCTGTGTGTTGGTCAAATGGTGATTGTAAATAATTGCTTCCACATAGTCCAGACGAGCGTGTCCTTTTGCTCCAAAACTCAAGGTCACACGAATTATCGGGTGTTCAGGATTGTAGAAAGTCATTTCCTCAGGAGTCGTTACGTGAGGAATCGTTGCCTGCTGAGGAGTCGTTCCTTGAGGAATCGTTGCCTCGGGAGACGTTCCCCGAGGAATCGTTGCCTCGGGAGTCGTTCCTTGAGGAATCGTTGCCTCAGGAGACGTTCCCTGAGGAATTGTTGCGTGAGGAGTCGTTTCCGGAGGATTTGCTCCGGAGCTCAACGCCGTCAACGCAACAATCATAAATATCGTTCTCATCTTGAGCAGAGTGAGCTGAAGGTAAAGTATCTGAGAGCCAACGAGCGAGATGTTATTACGACTGCGTTCTCTATTTTCAAAATATTTTTCTCATCAACGGGCAATAATTTAAAAAAAAACGCGCAACTGTCAGATTGTCAATGATCCCTCGGAAATACTGTCAGCGAGTGATACATCGAGTGGCCGTCATCATCCATTTATAACGAACGATGAACGTTTGCTTTATCCATATGCAGTCGTGTCACGTATATATTCCTGTTCTCCTACAAGTTCTTTGTCACCGACAAATGGTCTGGAATATTATTCATATTTGCTCATTAATAAAAATGACGAAACATTTTGTGGGACCAAGAGTTTATGAGCTAAAGCTGCGTCTGGCTTTTTACAAAATTTCATAGCAGACCTTTTGACACGATGTGTCATTGACTTTACATTCGTATTTCAAGACAATGAACGTGCGGAACGAAAATATCGAATCGAAACGATATACTGACGTTTTCGTTTATGCTAATAAAAATTGAGGAATCGAGGATCTTCGATCGTCCAAATTTGTGGCGATAATCTACCGAAAACTGCTGATCCACGAAAATTTCTAATTGCCAGTGAAAACGGAAATCACGACGATGAATCTCGCGGTTCTGGTTGTCGTAATCGACCGGACACATGGTCCAGACTCGAGTACTCCAGTGCTCTGGCAATTCACCATCCAGATGGTATACGAGTAACGGAATTCGTTATTTTCCCCGTTATTTGCCTTCAATGTCTGCCCAAAAGATTCGTTTCGAGATTTGCTAATTTACAGGAACTATACGTAGCAGAATTTTTTTCGTCAGTCAGTATACGATGTGGTAAGCTCTGAGCTCAGTATTTTCTGGATTTTTATACTTGAAAAAGAAAAAGCAGTGATTCAGAAATCAACGAAAAATGAGACTTTCACAGCAGGAATTCATAAAAAAGGCATAAAGTTCCAAAACGTATTTAACTAATCCAGATGGAAAAGTTTTACACGCGTAACATGTTCACAAAACTTGATGGAAAAATACAATTCGTGTGAATCCGTTGATACAGATGGTTGGACGAGAATTAGCCTCTTCATTTCATATATTTTCATATCTTCGTCCATTCCAGATGCTAATCATAGGGTGAAAGATAATATTTACAAAAGTGTATATATAGAGCGCAGTGCAACGTTGCCACGTTATTTGAATTTAGGGATGTGTGACTAGCTCTTCAATGAAGGGACGAAGGTTCTAAAAGATAGCAGGCAATTTAGCATCCACTCGCGATAATTTTGAGGTGATGAATCTGCCACTGAATCCCACCTCGAGTTTGGGAAATTCAAATTTTGTCCGATGGCAGAAAAATGCAGAGAATGCAAAGATTTGCTGCTATCACTTGGTCTCGCGGATTTGCGCGTTTGGGTTTGAAGAGACGGAATTTCGCGGCTTCGTTTGGAACAGCATAGTCGGCATTTTATCGTGAAATTTCAACGCCATCCGGGGTTTGGTTGTAGGTACATATATGCGATTCGACGATGGAAAGGAGATTGAGATTCCATGTGGAATTTACATTGCATAAGAAAAATCAAGGATGATGCTTAATTGTTTGTAATTTTATTTGAAAATGATTGACCAATTGTTTTTAGAGATTATTAAGAATATGAATCGACTGGTTGGATTATCACCGAAGGCATCAATTGCACCGACTGCATATTTGTCAAGTCGCGATGTTCAAGCTCTCTTGCAATTGGCATTGTGTCCTCCCTCACGCCGACACGATCGGCAGGTCCAAAAACGTGAGTCATCCTTTTCGAAGGGATTACTGATTCTGGCATCAATTCCTTGACGCGAAATCTTGCCGTTGTTCAAAAATTGAACGTTGAGATGATAGCTGTCCGGCCGATTAGAATCCCTCACGTAAGCCATATCCACGGTCCAGTGAACTTCTCGTCTACCTCCAGCATCGAGAAACTTTCGCACCTCGCACTCGGAATTGTACCAATCGGTGGTGAGCGATTGGAAATCTTTGTTGCGATTAACGCGAGCGTTCTGCGGCGAAAGATTGTACCATGTCGGTGGTCCGGAGAACTGTGACGCTACTAAATGACCGCGTTCGTCTCCGTTTGCTCGAGCCTCTTTGAAATACTTGTCGACCGAACCGCGAGTTGGAAAATTGACTCGTTTCTTGTTGGTAACGTGTTTCGGTAGTATGACCGCTTCCAAATGGGTCACACGTTTGTGTTTATTTTGTCCAATAGTAAAATCGACTATTTTGATAGGCATTTTACTGTCTGAGAACCGCATTCGTTCCGCAGTCGCCGTAGCGGCCAATGCCGTCAACACAAAAACTAACAACATGGCTGCGCCCCGCGATGCTCCTGCAGTTTCACTAAAATTGAGTTTACGCGATCTCAGTAGCGGAACGTGAATCACTCTCCGTCTTTCACAACCCGACGACGTTCTTATACGCTTCTGCGTTACAAAAGCCAAATTCGAATATCGCGCTATTGATGGTAATGAATTTACCGTGTACACCTTATCGTCGTCCGATTCACCGCGAATTATTCACTAACCGGTTCACACATATTCCGTAGAAAATGGTTGCGCCATCGTTTCAATAATGCAACGTCTGGAGAAATATCCTTGACAACACTAATCGCATCAATTATGATAACAAACGGAGCAATGCTGGGAACCCCTCAATTCGTACCATGAACATATACTTATCATTATTTCATTCAGCAATCAAACATGCCGTGTTATTGTGACTACGTTCGTAACAAAAAGGCGAAAAGAAAATACGAAACATAGTGAAGAACGGAATATAAGAATGTGCCTATGAGGCAATACCTTTGCTATGCTACGCGATTTCTCATTCGGCCGAAACAAACAAATGCTGCGATTTTACAGAAATGTATTGATGGCTAGTGTGTCCTCGGGTTGAGTGGACGTTCCTTCTGCTGTCACGATGGCCTTGAAAGCTGCGGAAGAATCAATATCTTTCGTCATAGAAGAAAATCGATTTGGGAATTATCTATACAATTTGCTTTTCAAATATATTTTCACTTTATGCAGCGAGAATGAAAAACACTTTTCCACAATTTCCCGTTACGACAGTAATTAATTTCCGTGCTCAATTTCGTCATTTTGACAAATAGGTTTGTTAATTCTTTTTGGGGAATAACAATTGCTGAAAATTTGCGGTACGGAGTAACAAGTGCGTCAGCAAAATGGAATAAATTACAAAATGCTCGTGTTTTTTTCTTCCTTCTAAAATAGTTTGCATAGATAATGGCTTATAATTCATTATTCTCATTCCTCATATCGTTTATTTGTAGAGCGTCGGTATATTGTTCATGAAACATGTGAGTTCTCATGAAAATTAATCGATTCGGAGCGATAAATCTAATTGCTTTCATCTCGACTGCTCTGACGTCAAGTCACCATATCTTCCTGTTCAAGCAGAATTTCTATATCCAGACATTATTTTTCCGCGTAGATATACAGTTTCGACGTTTCGCGGTATTTACGAGGAAAAATGTGAACATTGGTGAAAAACGCATTCAACGTGCCACATATTTTAAAAACTAAGTATCCAAGGCCATGGTATGCATATGCACTTCCCCGAACGACTAGCCTTTTAGGGACGGGGATTTTTACGTTGAAATGGACCTTTTCTCGATCAGACGCGTCTGTAACGCAAGAAATTTAATCTGGACTGCTTTCCTACGTAATTTGATGCGTTAAAAACGAAAAAAAAAGGTTTAAAAAAATCTCAGAGTCATCCTTGACCTTCAAAATTGCTTTGTTTTTATTTTAGCTTCAAGATTGATATGTTCACGGTTTTTGATGCGCTGGGTTTGGAAAAAAATTTGTCTTTTTGCTCGAATATTACTCGAATGATGACACACCAGTCTCCATCCCATGGATCCCATGGATGGTCGATATATCGACGAGACCCGTCCGTAAAAGGCTATAGGCAAGGGAATGCAGCAAAATGAATACCACTCGAGATTCGCCATTAGTTTTAATTCGAAAATCAAATGACAAATGAATTTCATAAATGTTGTTCCATTCGCACAGAGAATAAAATGATTTCGGCAGATATAAATATTCGGCGACACCCCAAGTTGCGGCAAAGTCATTGGCTAATGAGCGCGCGAGCAATTTGGTCTGTAGCTCCAGTTACAGTCTTGGCAAATCCAAAAACTGCTGTTGTTGTGGGTCAACGGGTTATTAATGAAATAATTGAAGTTTTGTTGCAACAAACGGTTGTTCTCTGAGAAAGCGACTCTGAGGCGATAGCTCTTTGGTCGATTCGAATAGCCCGGATACTTCATGTTGACAGTCCAGAATACTACGCGGTTACCACCCCCTTCAAGGAATTCTCGCACCTTACATTCCGCTTTGAACCAAGTCTTCGAAATAGCCTGGTATCCCAAATTTCGATTGACCCGCACGTACTGCGGGCTAAGATTGAACCATTTCGGAGGTCCCGAGAACTGAGCACCCACCAGTTGGCCGCGTTCGTCTCCACGCGCCCGAATCCCCCGATAATGACGTTCCAGTGGACCAGATGTTTTGAAATCAACTTTTTTCTTGTCGGTCAAA
Organism: Hyposoter didymator; assembly: GCA_037952995.1. Taxonomy (NCBI): domain Eukaryota; kingdom Metazoa; phylum Arthropoda; class Insecta; order Hymenoptera; family Ichneumonidae; genus Hyposoter; species Hyposoter didymator. The sequence continues at coordinate 2,507,149 of JBAJMU010000007.1, forward strand.
TGTCGAACGTGTATGGTAGCTTCGAGACGATGAATACGCGTCCGATGCCCTACGCCGAAACTCGTTTTCACCAGGATTATCGGTATGTCAGGATCGGTGAAGAGAAATTGCCTCGCGGTACTCCCAGCAGCCGCTAACGCAACAATTAACAAAATCGCTCTCATTTCCAACACAGCGCGGTTCGGCAGTATCGAATCTCGTAGTCACACGTTTTCTTTATTTTTTTTTAATTTTTTTTTTTTATATTTTTCTCGCATATGATGCTCGTGAAAAAAATGAACGTCAACTCGAAATTCTTTTCGCTTGAAACTCCAATATCGCCGTATATAACGATCGGCTCAACAAACTTTTTTCAAATATTATACGCACGCCGCTCGACTTGGATCTTATACAATGACAACGATACCACGACCATACGTTTTATCATTTTTTCATCGCCCGATAATTCATTCTCAGAGTATTAGAATTTTAATATATTCTAAGAATCTTCGCGGAAGACACCGATCGATTGATTTACCTGAGAATCGTTTGACGTCACCACTTGGTTTCGTTACCGCAATACACTGTTGGAGAATTCTCTCAAAGTCACAATTTAGATCGAGGAAAATGGAGAAAAAAAACAGAAGAAATTTCATGTTCAACAGCGTTGAGATTTTAGGAGCAAAAGGCATTTGTTTCGCGGGGGAGACCTGACGAAAATCGCAAACATCAGAATGCATTGAGGCCTTTCGGGATCGACCGTTATAATTTCAACATATTCTGAAGAAACTCGTAATAGTTTGGATCCGAAGGATTCACCATTCGTGGAAGGTGAATCCCAGGCATTTTGAACCCTAGAACGTTAACCCGAATTCCCTTTTACCGCATTATTGACTAATTTTTAAACTTGGCTCGCGTGGTCCCGCATTAAAAAACGAGAAGAATGAGCCCAAGTTGAACGCTTTTCGTTGAATTTTACCGGAGATATGAATTTTTTAATATTGGGCTCATTTATGACCCCAGGTTACCGGAATAGTTTTTGAAAAAATGAGCTTACCGTTCTAGGGTTAACACGTGGCAATCAGTTTTCGAAAAAATCAGAATCCAAACTTAATAGTTTGGACACTTTGAATCTCTAGAGGCAAGAAAAGTTGAATCGTTTACGGAAAAAAAGTTTCGTACCGTAATTGCAATTTCTTCTCTCGGTTTTTTTTTTTGTCAATTTTTGACCATCAACTATTTTTCGCCTCGATTGAATCTCGACTGGAAAAAAATAGTGAGGTAAAACGTAGTCTGTGAGTATTTTGGGCTTTTATTCACTCGGTTTCGAGGTTTTGAAAAAATGAAAATCATTCTACATCGACGAGACGCCGAACGAACGTAAAATACGAATCAGAATCCGAACTTAATAGTTTGGACACTTTGAATCTCTAGAGGCAAGAAAAGTTGAATCGTTTACGGAAAAAAAGTTTCGTACCGTAATTGCAATTTCTTCTCTCGGTTTTTTTTTTTGTCAATTTTTGACCATCAACTATTTTTCGCCTCGATTGAATCTCGACTGGAAAAAAATAGTGAGGTAAAACGTAGTCTGTGAGTATTTTGGGCTTTTATTCACTCGGTTTCGAGGTTTTGAAAAAATGAAAATCATTCTACATCGACGAGACGCCGAACGAACGTAAAATACGAATCAGGTAGATAAATAGTACGAACGATAATTCTATTCCATCAAGTTCGGCAGAGCAGCGCAGAGCTCGTTTTTGAGACTTTCGGAGCATCAACAAATTTTCTCACACGAATCTCATATTTCATTGTTCATTAGCAAAGCTACTCGAAACATGAGCTGCACACTTATTCGTTGCTTGGATTTCACGTGATTCCTGCTTCGTTCTAAGAACCATAATCGCAGAACAAAACATTAAGAGGATACAAGCTGTACAATCGGTAACATCTGGTGGCTTATTAACTTTAAAAGTCAAATTTAAAAATAAAATAACTCTCAGGAGTGAATGAAAAGTATTGTTTCCATCGCTGCTTAAAATGGAGATGTACGCTACGATTATTCGTCAAATATTTTCGTCTCTTTTATCGAACAATTCGACAGAAAGTAAAACAATTTTTCGACGATTTAAAATACCGAAAACATAATACTTTGTATGTCCAAACGATGCAAGCTTCACTGCACAATTTGGGAAAAAATTGGACGGAACTCGTGTAAGTCGCAGTTCCTCCTTCGAATACTATTTTCCGTCTCATCATTATCGATTTTTCTTTCCCATTTCCATTCGAGCCTGAATAAAAAATTTCACGCAAAAAACTGAAGCCCATTATCTTTTCCATTCTCAGAATTCCTACAGATACGTGAGATACGTGAGAAAATTTCGCTGGCTAGAATGCAACGGGTGGAAGTGATTTTCTTGCACTCAATCTTCAACGATATCGTTTCTCACGACTCTTTGATATTTTTCTTGCTTCTTCTGCTTTCTCATAATTTCGTTTTCTGCTGTTTTTTTTCAGTCACAATGCAATCAAGCATATTTTCTCTCGATATTCGAACGCCCCAGTTTTTTCTTTCTCGTTTGACTCATGTGCGACATCATCGTGAACATTCCAGGGATAGTGAGAAAGAGCAGATAGAGTCTCATGAATGTTGGAAAATGAAAGGCGAAATTCCACGCGTTTGGCAAGGAAACAGTGAATCTTTCGGTTTCTTCGAAGTACGGTATGTTACGAAGTACTATTATGCCTTCGCAGAGAAAACCGAATGGATAGAGAGGCATCCAGATGGTGTATCTCAGCCACGTCAGAGGAGCTATGTCAACGTTCAATAATTGTGTAATGTAATAAGGATACCGAACGATTTCGACCAAGCTCCATACTAAAAATACGTAAAAAATCACAGGCTTCGTTTGCATCCTCGACTCTGCCTCAATCATACAAAAGAGTATGAAATTTCGTCCGCCTATTTGGAGAAAGGCTATGAATGCATTTCCCTTTGTGTAGCCAAACAACGGATGCATAACTTCCATGAATTGTAGCAGCTGAATGAATTTCATCGCGCTGCCCACATTCGCGTAAGTCTTTTTGAACGCACCTGATAAAATGAACAAAAAACGAGATTATTTTACATCGAAATTTCAATGCGAAATCGTAGGATTTCGATGAATTTCAATTCGTTCCCCAATCATCGACTCAAGTCTTGTGACATTCGACTGAAAAGAAAAAAAAACGATAAAACATACCTGGCCCTTCGCGAGAATACTTGATACACATGACAGCAAGGATGTAAAGGAATCCGACGAATTGGCACAGATTATAAAGCACCAAGTAGACTTTTTTGAAATCTTCTAAACAAAAAACACTCTCATCATCTTTGAGGAATTATGTGCATGAAATATTAACTAATTGCTACGAATTTGGAACTTTTTCCAGGTGGATAACGACTCATTCTTTTATAGGCAAGAAAAAAGTTTCCTGCCCTCAATTTCATGCAATCGATTGATCAAATAATGACACAAAGAATTTGATTTTCACCTCTTCTGTATCCAAACTCCTCTTTGTGAAGTTTGTCGTACATATCTGGATAATCCTGACGAATGTCTCGTTTTTCTTCCTCGTCGTCCATGTCTTCGCTCTTCCACCTATCGAAATCAATTTTTAACCAGGCTGGTTTTGCGGGAGTAACGATCAAACGTGGCCACCAGCCGTTGACTCGTTTTCTCAGGACAAAGTCAACTTGACGGTCCATAATTTTGTAGCTGCTTTCCTGACGGAGACGACAAAGAATATTTGCACATTGCGAACAACAAGTGTTGCTTAAAGCAGACAATGACCGATGGGAAACTTACTTTGACATTGACTTGTGTAAAGAAACTGAGGGTAAAACCGTACTGATTGGGCCCCCGCGCGCCCTGACCATGGGCGATGAATTTCAGTTGGGTGGGTTCCAAGTTTACTTCCGGATCCTGCGTCGATTATGAAGAATTGTAGAAAAACGAAATGAGGATTTTTGGGTCGATAGATTTCGCCTCGTAATTCATGAAAACGCAATTTCCGCATACCTTAACGTCGGTCAGATCGACCCTCAAAGTAACGTCCTTTTCGGTTTGGGCCCAATAAACAAACGGCGATAATATGTCGGGCATTTTTTTCCTCGAAAACCTCGATGTGTTTACACAAATTGGAGAAATGTTGGGTTTCAACAATCAATGCGAAGAGTGCAGTAGTTTGGCGAAAAACATATGCACTTAACCAATATTCGATTTAACTCCCGCATCGACGAGCGATTTTACATAAAAATCAATCACTTTTCCATCGTACACATTTGAGTATATAAAAACGTGAGGTTTTCGGTCAGACTATTACACATAAAAACACTGTTAAATTCTATGTAAGCATTTATTTTGGAAGAACAATATTTGCATTGCGGCAATATATGTTTCCTCGTTGAATTTTACCCTTATACTCTTTCACTAATTTGCACAGATACGCACACACACACATACATCGCTCCAGTGTGACATCTATATGTTAGATATATGTATTCGAATCAGAGTTCGGTCTCGATCGTGTTTCATGAATGAAAATTCAAGAAATACCAAATTAGTTTGACATTTTTAGAAACGAGTTGTGTTCGTTAAAAATTTAAACTCGTTCCATCGCGGTTATTCAACTGTTTTGTGTCGGCCCGCAGAGAGACGATTTTTCTCATCAAATGTCATCACGTGTCTCCGCAAATAAACAGAATTGACCATTTTTTTTTTACTCCCCCATAAAAACTAAGAGTTTTGGGGTAATTGTAAGACGATGAACACGGAGGAGGTTTGTCGATTGGATACTTGGAAAGGCGATTGGGGATTGCCATCGATTGATACTAATTGTCTCCAGGTTTTGGTGAGCAGTGCAAAAGAGAGGTTATGAAGCTTCGCGAAAATCTTGCAAAACCGCAAACAACTTTGGTTGTACATTGTTTTCTCTATTCCACTATCCTTTTCAGGCTTACGCCAGATTTTGCGGTATTAATTTAAGGGAAAATCCTGCGTCCGATCCATTCAGAACACCGAGCGGCAAATTACCTGTTCTTCGCTCCTCCGACATTGTCCTCGATTCGACACAAAAATGCATAGAATTCTTTCGCGAAAAAGGCCACAATCTCGAACAAAATTTGAGTCCGAAGCAGTGCGCAGAAATCATGGCTTACGATTACATGCTCCATGAGAAGCTGAATCCGGCGCTCCAATTTATTTGGTAAGCATGGAAATCTAATTGCTGTTTTTTATTCTTTTCTAAATTTATAGTTATTCCGAGCGATCCTCTGAATTCTCTGCAGCAACGAACAGAGCCTATTTCTGTTTACTTTTTCCACTTTAATCCGCAGGTGGATGGACCAAAGAAATTTCAACGAACTGATTAGACCGTGGTACGCCAAAGCAGTACCATTTCCTTTTAATTTTTGGTACCCAGCGAGGTACGAAAAAGCTGCACACAATTTGATGGAGTCTCTGTTTCCCAAAGATGATTCCATGAGTGTCATAGAGACTCAGGTCGGTTGAAATTATTGTCAAATGAATGCAAGCTCTGAAACAAATCCATAGGAATTTTTCTTGTTTACATTTCCAACAAGTTGGAAACATTTGTTCTCGATAAAAGTTGGAATCATAAATTAAGGTATAACTATCGTAGAATGGGTTGATTTAGGATTTTCTTGAAATTTAGTGTAAATATTCTTGACATTAAAACGAACAACTTTCCTATGAGACGAAACATTTTCTGCCGTCTAGAATTTGAGATATTTCATTTCCAATTTTATATTTTTCCCATCTAAACGCATGTAAATTGAAGTGACGTTTCGTTAAAAAAGTTGCAAGAAAAAACAAAAGAAACGTCACTTCAATTTACATGCGTTTAGATGGGAAAAATATAAAATTGGAAATGAAATATCTCAAATTCTAGACGGCAGAAAATGTTTCGTCTCATAGGAAAGTTGTTCGTTTTAATGTCAAGAATATTTACACTAAATTTCAAGAAAATCCTAAATCAACCCATTCTGCGATAGTTATACCTTAAGTCAAAAATGATAAATTATTCATAAATCTTTGAATAATCAATGAAAATGAGGGAAATAAATTTCAGGTGTATTCCGAGGCTCAGAAGTGTATGAACCTTTTGGCAACGAGACTGGGACAATCGGATTTCTTTTTCGGTTCTCGTCCCACCTATCTCGATGCATTGGTCTATGGATATTTGGCTCCGTTATTGAAAGCACCACTGCCGAATCCAGCTCTTCAGAATCACCTCAAAGGTTGCCCGAACCTAGTCAGATTTCTTTCGAGAATATCAACGAAATTCTTCGAGAGCGAGTATCAAACGTACGAAAGAATAAAAGCCGCGGAAAACGATAAAAAAATGAAGGAAGACAAAGATACGGAATTTCCAAACAAGAGAAGAAACCAGTTTCTCGCCGGAGTGGTTGCTTTCGTTGCGATGAGTGGATACGCGATATCTCATGGAATTATCAAGGTAACTGAATGAAGGCTCATCGACGAAAAAAAACATTATTAACACTAACATTTTCAAGCAGTGAGAAAGTCCTCCAAGTACCAAACAACGTCTGGGGCAATATTGTGAAAAGTATTTCACTGCAATTCCCAAATCTCATTCAAAAAATATGTAAATAGTTTTTGAAACTGAAGAAAACAACGTTTAGTACAACGCCTTGAGATTTTCGCTCAGCTAAGAATTCTAGGCTTCACATCCGACAGATTCGGACAGCTTCATTAATTCTGTGAAAATAATTCAGACTTTTTCTTCTTTCGACAATTCCTAAAATGATAGTCTGCAAAAATGGAAGATGAACAAAATCTTTACACAACTGAGAACGTTTTTTTCCGAAATCCGAAACATTGCGAGCATCCGGGTAGAGATTCTTTCAGCACAATAAAACATTTAATTTCATCGAAGGCGAATTAAAACGATAGTTTCTTTATAGGTGGTAATGTATTCATTAAAACGCAGAAAGTTCGTTAGAATCAGTGGGTGATAACGAAAGGGTGAGTATGAAGGAAAGAGTGTCGTTAGAATCGTGAAAAAGTGTTTTTCGATTTGAATAAATGTTGGAAATTTGAGAAAAACAACTGCATCTCCTTCCTTGGGGCTATCGAATTGAGAAATTGAAAAGGATCATCAGCTCACACCGAATTAGTTGAGGAAAGGCAAAACGTAATGAAAAATTCAATAAATTCCTGGTGATCGATTCCAGATGCCATATCGATTGAAACTCTTCAAACGCGTTGAAGAGATGCCCACGAATTTCGAGCACAACTTGAAAGCGTTGTGGACTCCCGATAGTTGTTTGCACTCGAATGTGAAAAATTGGAATTTCGATGGGTAGATTTTTCTAAACCTCATTAAATGATTGAAAGAAAAAAATTCCCTCTGAGAGAATCACACGTAATTTTGTTTTTTTTTCTGGCAAATGTAATTCGATTGATATGAGAAAAACGAAATTCGCAACTTTTGTTAAAGGTATCATTAGGGGATGATGAAACGTTGGACGATTCAGAGGATTATATGTTCGTTGAACCGGACGAGGATGATTAGCACGAAATATTTCGGGGAAACAAAAAAAAAAAAACAGCACGTCAAAGTTGACGACGGGAAAAACCAAAAAGTAATACGAACTGCGCGAAAATCATCTTTTCCCTCAAACTCTGATTTATTCAGATGAAAAAAAGAAAAAAAATACGAAAAAAAAAAAAAATACGACAAATATAATGTTGCCATCAATTTTTCATCGTACAACAGCGCAAATAAATATACCTACATATTATCATACATCAGTAGAAATATAACACCAGGTATCAATAAATATTTTCGTTACAAGCCAAAAGAGAACCTCGTCCTTTTATTTTCGTTAATTGTTTGCTGTTTCTTTGACGTTTTTTTTTAACTGTTATGTCGATGCTTGTATCGCGAAACGATACCGTTCGTACCAGCAGCTATTTCTTCGGCAAAACTCTGAAAATTGTGAATCGTCGTCCCACCCAGAATGACTTTCGTACCAGGATTTAGTTTGTTGAAATTGTACACGGCGAGACTTTCCTCGTAAGTCGTACCACCGACCACGAATACAATCACATCTTGTGGCCTGTATAATAAAAATAATCATCAGTCCATGCCAACATTGAATTATTATTTCAAGAAAAATCAACGAAGATCGTGTTCCGCTCTGGTTATTAAAAATCACCTTTTGGGCATCATCATATTGCCGAGATACGGGAATGTTTGAGTATTCAATTTTCCTTTCAACAAATCTTCTATAGTCTCGGCCAGCAGAGGTGTGTGTTGCGTGTATATGTTATCGACTCCACTCAGACCTTTGAACAGCTTTTTCGTTATCTTTGCAACCGCCTCCCGGTCGAACAAGTTCATTTGTCGGTTATTAACTCCGCTGTATTCCAATACGCCGTATATGAGCTGTGGAGCACGAAATCTCTTGGAATTTTAAAAAATTTTCCGAATAGCAAGGAGTGAGGCTGATTTGTTTTTTTTTTTTCAATAGTCCTCGTACCTTTGTATATTTCTCGGCAACTTCTCGCTTTTTCAACATTTCCAAAAGTCCGGTAATGTCATTATTGGAATGTTTTTCGTAATGCAGAGCGTAAAGCATTACCAGTCTCGTAGCATCGACGTCCCGAACGTTTGGATTATTGATAAGTCTCTTAATTTTTAGTAACTGATTGGAGTGATCGTTCTGACAACTGAGCTCTTGTTCAGTCTCCGAAACTTCGAGCAAATGATGCTTTCCAACGAGGTTCGAAAGCTCACCTACCACGGTTACGTGTTTCGAGACGGTACCTGACATTTTTTTGAAACGCGGATACGTCTCTACGAAATTCTTCATGTCCGCTATGCTCTCAACTTTTTGATGCTTTTTCGCCTTTTTTTGAAAATCCTCCATCAGCTCTTTGATAGTTTGTCCAATCTCACCGAAATTCAGGTACAAATTCTGTCGGCAGACAATAATCGATACAGTTTGGATGTTGGTATATGGATAAAGAGTGAATCTAACGTGATAATTATTAGCAACTCACAGTCGCATAGAATTCGTCGTGTTCAGCGCTGAGTACGACTTCTCGGAGTTCCTTCGAAATGCCTTTAACGTGTGAGAGGTCTACGCGATTGTTACTGATGGTTAAAAGTTCATGAACCATTGCTTGATAAGTCCATTGATTGAGCAACGGCGTGACAGGATCGTCTCGCCTGTCGAGGATTATCAATATCGGGTCTGTTTCCTGACGGAATTTAAACGAGTTTGATTCTTTCGTCAATACTTCGCGTATCGTTTCCGCCAGTCTTTTCGCCATTTTCGAGCTATTTTGGTATCTTATGTAAGGACATTTCTTCAGGGATAGCAATACTGATATTATGCCTTGACAAGTCCTGTGCAAATGCGTTGGATTCCAGGACAAACCTAATTTCCATGAGAGCAACAAATTTAAATAAAACGATAAATCTCAAAAAGCACGATTGCTCCAAAAAAACATTTTCTCGTCAAGTATTCAGCAAATGAAAAACAATCGAGTAATTATTCCACAGACTCATTACCATCTGCACAGCCGGTGATTCCCAGGGAGAACAGATGGGGATTAACAGCCAAATAATCGGCGTAATACTCGTGAACTTCTCTCACAACTTCTTGCTCGTCGCTGTCGGCCAGTAGCTTGATGTCTGCTTTGGCTATAATGTTGCTGAAATCTGAAAAAAAAACAAAAGGAGAAATAACTCGAGCCGAGGAATTGCGAGAAAACGGAATAATCAAAATTCCTTAGAAATTGTTTTTTTTCTTTGCGCTTGGTGGTCCGACCGATGAATAAAATAAGGCTGTGGCTACTCGTCCGGATATTTCCTACCCTAAAAGCATGTCCGGACGAATAAGCAACCCTTAATCGTCCGGATAAAGCGGGAAATCATTGGATAAAGCGTATCCGGACAAATATTATTCGTCCGGCTATCCGGACGACTAGCCACTGCGATAAAATAATGAAAATCGGTGTAATACTCACATATATAGTAAACTCCATATTTGGGGGACCTCAGTTCGTTGCAAAGTAACGCAACATTTTCCTTGGTGGGTCTTATAAATACTATACACTTCAAGTGCCTGGAACCTTCGCCTCGGACGGCTGCATCAATTTTTTCAAAAAGATAAACTTCCTTCATAAGAATTTCCGATTGGCTGTAGACTATGCTGATTATACTGGTCTGCAGGGGAAATAATAAATACGAGATGAAGAGCCGATAATCGGCAGTGAATATTTATCATATTTTGACAGAGGAAAATAATAAATAACGATAATCGAACCGTTTGCTTGTCCATCAGCAGTACTTTCATACCCGGACCACTTTCTTCGGTCATTCGGGTGATGTAAAATTTCAGGGCCGTTACGACGTTCATTTTTTCGTCCACTATCGCTTTTCATCGAGTTGTGATTTTTTTTTATCCTCCCATCATGAGTTTTGTTTTCGGCCTCGATTTATATCGTTCCTGACGTTACACTATTAACTGTTGGGGTGTCACGACGATAAACTCTCAACGGGAGTGGAGGAGAGGGGGGGGGATATTTGTTGCGAGAGGTAAGGTTAGTCAAGGCGGCGACTGCTATCGACCTATCGAATAATCGTTTCTCTTACAAATCGATTCCCATCGCTCGCTCGCTACATTAAAAAACTAAAATTTATTTATTTTCCAAAGAAATTTTACAGGTAAAAATGACAAATTCTCGTACATGAAGGAATAACAAGTGAAACCGCGTGGATATTATTCACAAGATTTTTTCCAGATCAAATTGAGTTCCAAATCACCGACTGAGTCTGAGAAACAAGGCGTGCCTGCATTCTCGTGGACCAGGTGGCATGTATTTGTCGTAAAAGTCTTGAATAAACTCCTCAATTTTGAAACCGAATTTTTGGTAGAGAATGAGTGCTGGATTCGTCGCTGAAACATGCAGCGTCACATCCTTCCCCATGCAAGTTTGTATCAAATGGTAAAGCATAAATGTGCCGATTCCAGATTTACGCCATTCTGGACGAGTCACGAAGAAGGAAATGTAAGCCTCGTTGCATCCGACGTCCGGCACCAAAATCGCGAAACCGATAACCAGCTTTTTGTACAGAACGACGCAACTAAAGTCCGGATATTGTAGACATTCGGTTACTGCGAAAAAAAAACAGAAAAGTTGAATGAAACAACGGGATTTTTTTATCAATCGTCAAACCCTGAAATTCTGGTCGCACGAGGTTTTTTCTCCAAGATTTGTAAATATTTTTTGTTAACGAAACTTACGGTCAATTCCTGGCCAAAAAAATTGGCTGCATAAACTGTTGACCGCGGGAATATGATGAGGTCGTACGTAGCAGTAATCAATGGTACTCCGTGGTTTTGGTTTCCAGTGCGAATTATTTCTGTTAGCTTTAGCGCAAAGTTGATCGGTAACTCTGAGCCACAGAGGAGTACAAGTCCCGTCCCTCCGAATGAATGGTTTCAAAAGCCTGTTCGTATAGGGGCTATGCACGGCGGAGGTTTCGTGATGGCCTGCGAGGCGTTGCTCGAAAAATCCGTTTAAATTCTCGCATGAGAAACGATCCAGCACTCGGTTACCGTATTTGCTGAATTTTTCATTAGATGCGGAATTTACGGTGAAACGATCGATGTCGAAAATGGGCAAACTGTATTCTCGCTTTAATTTTCTCACGGCTAGTTTACGGTAGATTCGCCGATTCGCCGGTGTCAACGAATCCAAATCCGATTTGTTGATGCTCTGGAGGAGATACGATTCTTCGTGATAACTCATTCGTGGCTTTTTATCCGCTGGAAAATAAAATTCACGTTTTAATTATTGTTTTGAATGGAAAATAATGGAAATACGAAAATTTGAAATTTTCGTTGGTTCTGCTGGAAAAATTTACGTCAACAAACGCAAACAACTATCATTCCATAAAAATCCTTGGTTGGCTCAATTTCTCAGAGAATTTTTAGTATGGCATCGATTTTATTATCCTGACAACCTGTTGTAGCTTTTCTTTTCCAAGGCCATTCCCTCCTCGCATTGATAGTGAATAATGACGAGGGTATTTCCTTTACGGAAATGGAACTCCCGCAGCTGTCCTCGTCGTCGCATCGGTCATCTTCTTCGCGTTCTTCGATTTCTTCTGTTTTGGTAACACTCGACGTTTGGCAGTTGAGCATATTGGTCATCCACTCGGGTACGAGATTGTTCAACGTGTGTGAAAAGGTCGTACCGCCGCCGCCGCCGTTGTAAGCTTGTTCGTTTTCGTTTTGGACGTCTCGTATCATATCCGCGATTGATAAAGACTCGTGATGGTCGTCCAAGCCCAATCTGTCGTCGATATCCAACATGTCGATCTCGGCTAAACAAAAAATCTCAATCAACTCGGCCTTTAAATCCTTGCAAAACTTTGATACGAAAAAAAACCTTTTTTTCCAAACGAATTATTCAAATATTTCGGCAAGACATTTCTTTCGTTTCTTTTTACCAGGCACATCGTCATCCGCGAGCAAAAAGTCCGAAAGAATTTCGGTCGGCTGTACGTATGCTCTGGAGTACATCGAAGGTGCCGCAGTCCTGGAATTATCGGTCGCGCAGTTACTATCTTCCCCGTAAGATATACTGGACTCGGACGGCGTCGGACTGTTGTATCGCTTGACACTAACTTTTGACTGGCTCAGAGAATGTCTCTTGCGTTCCAGAATAATTTTTAGATCTGGAACGAAGTAATTGTTCAGGCATTGCAAATTTCGGGCCTTGGAACGGAGAGAAAAAAAAGAGAGATAAATATGAAATCGTGAGATAGGAATATTTAGTTTATAATTTTTCACAACTCTCCGTACTCCTGTCTATCAAAATTTCTGGCGGATCGTTGTCGCACAATCGCCACCATCCTGACTCGTTCAGTTCGGACGTTCCAGACTTGAAGAAAATGCCGCTAAAATGCGAGAGCGTGCCTGATATCGTGCCGACCCAGTTTTTCTTTTTTTTCCTTAAATTTGGAAAAGATTTGAAATATTAACAACTTGCCGCAATTTCTTTGTTCAACTGCCGGCTCAGTTTATCCTCTTTGGAGAATATACTTACGTTCCTTTTTGAAACAAGTGTTCCCAGTTGCGTTCGACAAAAGTGCTAATATCAGATTTCCAATGGAAATATCCTCTTTTGCTAATTCCGCTGGATTTCTCTCTCAAATTGTACAGAGTGAGAACGAGAATTCCGAACCAAGAGAGTTTGTCCCTGGTCAAAACTTCGCCCGTAGGACTGCATTCTTTGCACGTGAGATTGAAGAAAACATCTCCCGTTAAGGGGCTCGGCACTCCTCCACGGTTCAAACATTTGACGTGAATTTTTCTCAAACACAATCCCAAACATCGTATTCCTGGTTTTTCGTAAGGATTACACACTTCCAAACAGTATTTACAACTTTCCGAATTGTCTTGATCAGGTTCACTTTTTACATTTATTTCCTCGTCTTCTTCTCTCGAGCTCGACATGATTTCGACGGTTTTAATTAGTTTTATTGAACCAACAGCTCGATTAATGAGCCTAACGTGTTTGCGCGAGATATATCGAGCATATAGAGGTTAAACCTGTATTTCTAATGTTCTCGTAAGCATTATTTACTGTTACGATTGAATAAGTTGATAAAGTTTCAATATTCTTCGAAAATCCCGAAATTCATAAAGTAACGCTCAATCGTCTCATTGTTGTAATATTTACTGACAACTTGTTTAGACGCTGACTTTTTTTCGCGAGTTTGACAGCACGAGGCCAAGTAAGAAATAACCAATGGAAGCTGTTTTTTTGGCTCCACCGGATGCACGTGTGTCGATTGCTAGGCTGTGGATCCAGACGTACAGTGGGGGCGCAACAACGTAACGAATTTTTGAAAAAAACATTTTATTTAATAATTTGACAACTGGAGCAGTTTGCTTAATTCTTTTCATCGATCCACTCCCTGGTAATTTTGAAATATTTCGAAAAAAGATGCGAAATATTTATTCATTGTAATTTTTTTTAATTTTCTGCGAAAAAATCGAAATCCGGGTAACATAACAATAAACACTTTGGTAGCAGTCACTGAAATTCCTCGTTTTTCGTCGCCTGGGAAACAGTCGCAACTGTAAATAAGCTAAAAAAATGGCAGACGAGTTTTTCGATTAGACTTTTACGAATATTAGTGACATTTCCTCATGATACGTAAAGAAATAATTGTAAATATAAACACCTGTTAATAGTGGAGAAAATACAGTAATAAGACTGCGAAAATGGCAATGCCAGTACTCCAGTCTCGAGTGCTTTACGGCTTGAAAAGCGATGTTGACGGAAACGTGAATTATCTTAGCGACACGGAAATAATTTATCCCGTTGGAAATGCTTTGGCGTTTCATAATTTTTCTCAACGACGACAGCGATTATTACGTTTGCCGGACAAGCATAAAATCAATATTATCGCAATTACACCCAACAGGTATGTTTGTCCTTGGAGTACGCACATCCAATATGTGCACATTGGGTCAATCTGACCCGAGGCATTTTTCAAACCGTTTTGTATTCCGATAAATTTCATCATTTAATTATTTTGCTGTGAATTTATTTTTCGACGAAAAACAAAAAACCCGGTACACACACGAAGGGAATTTCTTGGAGGCGAATAATAAAATGTGACAAACTTGTCGTTGTTTGAAGGAAATACGTGGCTGTTTGCGAAGTGGGTGAGAAGCCAACGATAAATATCTACGATGTAAATAGTCTCAAGAGGAAAAAGACTCTGGGGATACCGTACGAAGCAGCAGGTGTAACAAAATACAATTGTATTTCGTTTAGTCACGACAGTCGTTGTTTAGCAGCAGTGACGGGCGAGCCCGACCAAACGATGTTATTCTATGCATGGGAAAAAGGCAAAGTCGAGTCGAGCATAAAAGTAGGATCGACGCAAAATCCTCAATCGATTGTCAAGTGCATAACGTGTAATCCCGGGGACAGCGGAGTCATAGCATTGGGAGGTCCGTACGCTTTCAAATTTTTAACGGTCTCAGAAACCGTATGGCGTCCTTACGGTTTCTCAAAGTCGGAGAATCTTCTCGTTTCTTCAATGGCTTGGCTCAACACCGACAGAATATTGGTTGGAACTTACGACGGTCGGATCCTGTACCTGGAAAATGGTGATTTAAAAAATGTTTACAAAATGACTGAAACGAGTGTAATGAATTTGAAAGTACGAGAAGAATACGTAATCGGTGCGACGACCTCGCAAACCAGTTTGGAAGATTACAACGAGGATAAACTGTGGAACAACGATGTTCAAAGTTTGGTAGCTTTTCAACGTGGTTTCGCGTACGGTCTGGGTCCTGGAAAAATCGTCGTTTGGGAACGAGAAGGTCTGCACAAACTGACCAAAAGACACGTTTATGTAGTTCCTCCTCAAGTTTCCAAGGTCGTGGACCAGAGTCTCTATCGTATAAACAGTATAAGCGCAAATTTGAGCAACGACAATCTCGTCGTAACGACCGGTTGGTCGCAATTGTTTAGCGCCAAGTTGTGGGGTCCGGAGACTCTCCTCGACGTCGAGTCTTCCAGCTTGACGATAATGGGCCAATATTTGCATCACGGCTCGATCAGCGATTTATCAATTTGTGCATGGAAATCAATTTTCATGAGTTGCGGCGAAGACGATCGTAGCGTTCGCGTTTGGGACTACGAGAGCGAAAAATTACTCTTGACCAAACAGTACAACGAAGACGTTTACTGCGTCGCTCTTCATCCAACAGGGCTTTTCTGTCTCGTTGGCTTCAGCGACAAACTTCGATTCATGAGTATCCTCATGGACGATCTCTTGACGATCCACGAAATCCCTGTTAGAAATTGCCGGACAGTCTCTTTCAGCCAAGGCGGTCATCTCTTTGCAGCTGTGAATGGAAACATAATACAAGTTTACACCACGGTCGGCTTCACCAATCGTTTTTTCCTCAAGGGACACACGGGCAGAATCAAGAGCGTAGTTTGGTCACAGAACGATATGAGACTCGTTAGCATTGGCAGCGAAGGTGCGATGTACGAATGGGACATGAGTAACGGTCGAAGAAACAACGAGGTTTATCTCAAAGGCATAAGCTTGAACGACGTAGCGGTGACCGCCGAAGGGACATTCGCATATTGCATTTCGAGCGACAGTAAAATTCGTGAAATCAAAGAAAACACTGTGACTCGAGAATTTATGATAAACGAGACGAAAATGCTAGTTTTGAGAATGTCGAAAGACGATTTTGGAATGTTTATCGGTTCGCCCGAAGGCTTAATTATTTTTGTTAGATATCCGATACAAGAGCCTCTCGATACGACGGAATTTCACGTTCACTCTGCCGACATAACGAGCATGTGTTTATCGTTCGATGAAAAAGTCCTCGTCTCTGCGGCTCAGGATGGCACCTTGTGCTTTTGGCGAGTAGCTAAAAGCGAAGGATTGTCTTTGTCTCGCGACATGGAATTCACTCGTACCAATGAGATTCTCATTGGCAAGGGTGACTTGGAGGACAAAGTTGAAAAGATCGAAGAACTGAGTGTGAGGATGCGCGAATTGGAAACCGAGCACGCGTACAAATCGAGACAAACGGAAGTTTATTACAACGAGAAAATTCGTAACATCCATCAGGGCTATTGCGAAGCGATTGAGGAGCTGCGTACAAAAATAGAGACATTGCAAGAAGATCGTACCAACGAGCTCAACAATATTAACGTCGACATTGCCAGGATGAAAAAAAGCCACGAAGAAGCTATTCGTCAGATGGAAATGAATTATGACGCGAAATTGATAAACGAGTACGACAAATATCGCGACTTTGAAGAACGTAATAATATCATGAGACAAGAGTACGAAATCGAAATAGACAAGTTGCAAAAACAAAGAATCGAAGAGTTGGAAGAATTGAGAAAGGATTACGAGGCACAATTGCACTCGAAAAATTTGGAGCTCGAAGAGAGTCACGAAGAGTTTGCTCATCAAGTTATCGTTCACGAAGAACTGAAGAAACAAATCGAGGATGACGCTGACCGTGAAATCATTGACATACGAACGAGTTACGAGGCCAAGTTGAACGAGGAGTCTCGAACGATATTGAAACTCAAGGGCGAAGCTGGTGTCTTGAGAAACAAATTTTACGCCACTCGTAAAGAAATCGACGACGTCAAACGCCAGATGGAGAGCCATCAGTCCCAGCAAACTCAATCTCGCAAAGTTACTCACGATCTCGAGAAAGATGTGTTGGATCTGAAAAAAGAAATAACCGAACGTGACGTGACCATCCAAGACAAGGAAAAACGTATTTATGATCTCAAACGCGACAATCAGGAGCTCGAGAAATTTAAATTTGTTCTCAATTACAAAATTCGTGAATTGAAGAGCCAGGTTGAGCCTCGAGATCACGAAATTAAGGAACTTGGAGACAAAATGAGCGACATGGAGACCGAATTGATAAATCTTCATAAAATAAATGTTAGTTTGGAGCTCCAATTGCAGGAATTACGAGAAAAATTGAGGGGCTCGAAGCGAGCAAGTGAAATTGAAATGACGAAAAATCGCAAGACTCAAGCAATTCTACGAAAAATTCGTGTCGATTTGTCAACGGCCGTTGAATCGATACAAGATCCGAATGCTCTGAAAAACGCTGTGATGCAGCTTCATCAACGTTACATCGCGGACGAAGGATTCTCGCGAAATCGCGACGAGGAGCTGCGAGCACAGTGCGAATTTTCGAAGCAGCGCGATCACCTCGAGAGAACCGTTGACTCGTTGAGGAAACAAGTTTTCCATGATATGAGCGCCGATGGCAAAAAGGAAAGCGACAAAATGATGCATGAGAATGTTGAACTGATCGTCGAGCTCAACGCTCTGCGAGAAGAATTGAAAAAGTCACGGAAACATATCCTCGACATGGAAACTTTGTTGGGACTCAAAGGCATCGAATTGACTCCTCAGGAAGCGAAAAGAAAATTGTCCGATGCCTGCCATGGCAAGGAAGCGATTGAGAAACAGTATAAACAGAAAATGCACGATTGCGAGAGAATCATCGCGACTCTGCAGGACGACATCAAAAGATTGTTGAGTAGTGATTCGCCTCTGCGACCAAAATAATTCAGATTAACAACATTTTCTTACCGAACCTCGTTACGAATATTTCATATGAATAGAACGATAACTGAGCGAACAGAAAACTCATCAAACTTCGAAACGCGAGCTCAAAGCAAAAAAATGGAGAGTTTTAAATTTTGGACATTTCAAATGGTAACAAAATGAGGTTCTTGAGCGCGAAGTTTGTGCTGGAAAAGTTTCGTTTTCCCGTGGATCTGCCTGACCCAGAGAGCGTTACAGCGGAGACGAGGATTGTGTCGGTGATTCGGTTGAATCGGAATTAAAATAGTGGGTCAAGCGAGTCATGTGGACACAGAAATAATCGCGACTCCGTTTCCACTGTCAGCGAAGTTGACACCGCGAGACAAAAGAGGTCAAAATTCAATAATCGCTAATTCATCGAATTTCATTCGCCACGCGCAGCAACGAGACTCGAAAGAATGAATGTTAACGTATTCAGCATTTATTAATTCCCTCGTCAATGCTCTTTCGCTAAGTAGAGCACGAGTCAACTTTTCCAACGGTCTACCAAAGATATTCGTATGAATTTGTGAATAAAATTTGTGTATAAATACATTATAAATTAAGTAAATAAAGTTGTACGTTATTTTACCACTGAGGAAGGAGCAAGTGACATCCACTGTATTATAAATACTCATTGTACAAATAATTTAAAGAACAAAGGGCACAATAGCTTTGCGATTTTTGGGGTAGTTTGAGAATTCCTTCTTGTAGGCTCGATGTTTTCCCAATGCCCAGATCGTCATCTGATAAGCTCCGGCGAGCATGAAGAAACCAGCTGAGAAAAAAGTTGTAAAAAACCAAATGAAATTCCGAATATTTCGAGAGTCGAAAAAACTGGATAAATTTGTTGTATTTGTTGAAAAATAAATATTTGAGAAATTATTGAAAATATAAATTATGAAAAAAGAGGGAGAAAAAATTGGCAAGAGTCCAACTGTCGGGTCAAGGGTTCAAATTCCAAAATCCAAGCGCCGGATTACGCGATTCTCAAAAAATTCTACAAAAAGTTTAACAAAACGAGTTTTTTTTTTGTGGATTCGATAAAAATGAATAAAAAGCGATTGATACGAGTTGAAAAACAATTGAATCACGTTACCTGGAAGACACTTGGTCATGATTGTGAAACCGATCCAACTGCCGACCTCGTAAGTGTAATTTGGACACGAAACGAGATTGAAGAGCAAAGTGAGTGGATTGCCAGTGGGTACAGGAATTTTCCTCACTGTTGTGCCTGGCGGTCGGAGATTTCTCAGTGCTAAATGGATGCTCAGATTTCCCAATTCGCAAACGGCGAAAATGGCGAGACCGATGTACGACAAGCACTGGCAAGGCGCTGTAAAGGCTGGATGGTTGACGTGATAAGCGACGTACATCGCAAACAGCCAGTAGTACGAACAATTTTTAAACAAATTTCTCAAGGGCATGGTGGCATGACTGAAGCGATGAACAAACAGAGTTTCCAGGAGACGTTTGGCGTAGTGTATCGTCCAACAAACAGCAGCCCAGCTACGAGGAGAAAATCTTTCCGTTACTTTGGGAATCAAATTTTCTTTCATTTTTCATAATTTAAAGAAAAATCGTCATTTTTTTATTCAGACTGTTTTTTGAGCAGCCAAAAATATGGCCGGTAGAATGAGAGCGGAGCATTAGGAAAACGTTGCACGCTCTGCATGATTTTTGAAAAATTAGGACAATCACTCGATTCTATTCACAGATTAACAAAAACATCACAAAAAGAGGAATTTTCATTTCTTAATGAAAAAGCACATGAATTTTGCATCAGGATTTGATTGAAAAACTTACTGGACAACCGGTTGCATGGAATTGGTAACAGTGCCGTAGAAAACCCATGGGCGCTGATAGAGCCATAAATAAACGAGCATAGGGCCGGCGTATTCAACAAGAAAAACAGTTTTCCATCCTATCTGAGGTCCGAGGTCCTTTAAATATAGTTTGGATCCAGCCTTGAGTCCTAAGTTGTTGACAGTTTCTGAATCGGCGAGTGATTTGCCCTTAAGGTCCGTTCTCAAACTTTGTCGTGCTACGTAAGGGGCTTTCTTTTTTTTCAACAGTTGTTGTTTTATTTCTCCTATCGTGGTGGTGGGATTCACCTGCGAGCATCGTTTGAAAAAGTTTCATTTTCATTTGTCAAACGAAAAACATTCGATTGTTTAAAAAAATAAACTGGCGGAATTCGGAGGGTGGAATTGGAATCTTTACTTACACTGACAGTCCCAAGAGATTTCGAACTTTTCCCGATTACTTCGATCTGCAATAAAACACATTTTGACAAATTAATAGACTTTGCGAATACAGCGAGTGGTGTGAAGCACTATTTAACTAATTTTTGGCTCGTACCTCCATTATGATAACAAACAAGAGGCCAACAGAAATCGACCTTGCCGTACGATACTTCCGAAACGTCTGAAGCGAAGTTCACTCACCACTGGAATTCACTGGAATGACATGCGCACATGTGGTATCAAATTGGAACGAGAGAGGCGCCACTTGCCAGGATCACGTGACGTGCACACAACGCGTCGTGAAGCCCGTCCGTCCGGCTCGAAGTTCGCGGGAAATTATTTTTTTATACTAGTCATGCGTTTTTTCCTCAAACTCTTTGCGTCAAAGTTTCCAAGCTGAATATTATGCGAGCGAGCAAAAGATATTCGTCGCGTATCCACAACTTCCTGAGCTTTCGATTTGTCATTAGTTCGCCTCCGGTCTTGGCGGAGAGGGAGAAACAATCCCGCCTTGTTTTTCTAATGGATCGCCAGGTTTTTTATACACGTTTTATCTAATCTTTTGTCTCATGCGAGAGCCGATCATTTCAAATTTTCTGTTTTTGGAACTACATCTTATTATGGCCGCGTAGGTATTTTTATTGTGTACTATCTTGTTGGACAGAATACCAAGCTCATCGCGCGTAAAATGGGCGCCGCGTATCAAGATAAAAAAATAAATGTTCGAACTTATCAAACTTTGTGTCGAAATAAGTTCGATTTTTTTTTTACCGTGAGAGAAACATTTAGAAAATGTAAACTCAACGAATAGGACCTTTGACCTTCATCGTTGTGCTATGCCTTCGAAGGGGCATGACCTTGAGAATTAGTAACGGGAAAAAGTAAGCAAGGCAAACCCGTTTATTTCGGGCGTTGCTGAATACTATTTCCGAGGCATGAAATAAATAAACATGTATCAGACTTTTTGGCGAATCACATTTTAATCCCAAAGAGAATGTGCAGGATTATACAGGGATCGAAGAGTTGGAGAGGATTTTTTCCAAACAAGAAATCAGCTCGATAAATGCAAAGAAAATCGGACATATAAAAAAAATGAATATTCTATTAAAAGCTGACGAACAGTTTTTTCCTCGTCGCGTTTATTTTATTTCTCGTTCGCGGTTCATAAACTTTTGATAATAGCGTCACTCGTGAATTATGGAAATGAAACATTCGCAAACTGTCGTTTATGTATCGTCGCTCAGGCCGACGTCAATTACAAAATCGACGCGGCCCGTTCGATGGCGCCACTCGTCTAGCGCGCTGGCGCCATCTCGTCAACATTAGCAAAACAGTAATGGCGGCCACAGTATTCGCGGTGTGACGGTTCAAACGTTAGCGTAAACAAATCTTTCCAAGTTTCTCGCGTTTGTTTTTTCGCATTGTTACGAAGCTTTCGTTGATCCCTCAACGATGGGAGTCACCGTGTAAGTATTGTTAAAGATTCGATGTGCGAGTGAACGGTCGATTTCAACTTGACACGACGTACTGTCAATGTTTCGGCGCTCCACGTTTTTCCATTTTAGAGGTTAACCGGAAAAAAAAACTCAAAGCTTTTGAATTTGAACCACACTTTTCCACGCGTAAATATTCAAACATAAATGTCAACAACGAAGCGTCGAAAATCTGCTGAATAAATAGAGAAAAAATGCAATTTATTAATTATCGTTTTTCCAAATTGCGTCATCGAGTTTTCGAACATTCGATCCTCTTTTTTCAGCCCATTGCCCGAACAATAAAGTCAAACACTTATCGTACACATTGAAAAATTCTCAATTTCCAATGTTAACGTATCGAAAAATCAGGAAAATACAATAATGTGAAAAAAAAATTACAATTTTCACAGCCTGCAACAGTTCCCCATGACAGAAAACCGGACTGGCCCACAGACCATAGAGTTCCTGACAAAGAGGGTTTCGGCTCTCGGTGCGGTACAGACCGGCCAATTCTTGGTTGACTGCGAGACTTACTTATCCGTTCCTCAGCTCGGTGAGTGCTATAATAATTAATCATCGTCAAGACGACATTTTACTGTCTCCATCACGTATTTTCATCACCAAATCTTAAAGGCATGAGCCTGAATCCACCTGAAATTCTCAAATTCTCAAATTTGCTTATTTCTATGCCGAGGAATGCGCTTTGACGTTGATGTAATAACAAAAAAGCACATAGTCCTTAGTCGAACGTGTCGTTTTATTTGACAATAATATATCGATATATATTTTCTATACAAACACGCAACATTTTGGTTCGGCCGAGTGGATTCGGCGTTTCGTACAAGAACGTGGTACCTTGTTCCGAAAAAATGTCTAATTGAATCGTTTTACGCTGGCAAAGTTAACGTCGATGAAACGCAGAGAAACTTCTTTTTCCTTAGCATTGATTTTTGGTTTCGCTATGATGCGCAGTATTTTTTTATCGTTTTGTAAACAACGACTAAAGAAGACAGAGGAATGAGAAAAAATAGAGCAATTTTTTATTGCATCAAACGTCAAGAAAATGTTTGCTGCGAATTGGCGGCATTGTGTAAGCGGAAAAAGTAATTGCTCTGCATCGCAATGTTGAAAACTTGGATATCATACGTCGTGTTGATTCTTAACTACTACGAGATTCACGGCTTTCGTTGACGTGTCTCTGAGTACACATTCGTACCATTCTCGCAACAATGAAATGTCACAAAATCTCTAATGCACTGGCGCACGGACGAAAAGTAGGTATATGAGCGAATAAAAAGAATTTGCTGACACCGCGAGACCAGCGGCACTACTTTTAATCGTGCCACGAACTCGTATGCACACGTTATTTTCTTAACTCGCCTCAAGCTTTTTCCTTTTATCGCGATGGGTTTAGTGTCGTTTTGACAGTAGAAAAAAAGATCGCAGAGACTTTCTCGCACATTTTAGAACGTGTGTGCATGAGCTTGATATATTTAGTAAGAAAACTTCTGGTTGTTCATTTGTTCCTTTTTGGTGTTAATCTTAAAAATTGGAGCTGAAAATGCATTTTTTTAAAAATCTGCATTTATTATGCCGTCGTTTTGTTTTCGCCAAGTTGGATAAATTCGAAGAATCCGCGAGTTGCTCGCCGTTTTTTTCTTCGTTCTCTCATTTTCGTCCAATCGCAATTTAGTCGTTTTGCATATACTTTTTCCTTTGTTTTTATTACTCAACGAGGATCGATATACGTGATCTAAGAAAGGTACAAACACTCTACCTGCTATGCATCATTACAAAAATATTAAAACTAGCAAGCACAGCTAGGTGTATAGGATCTTTGTAAGAAATCTCATTGAAAGTTTCGTCGCGTGTTTACATTCGCATCTAGCTCCACGTTTCCCCTTCCCCTTGTGAAATGGTGTTGTTGTAAGAAAAGCAAACCTCGGGCATGCAGTCTTGTGTCCAGCACACTTTAGCATCTCGATTAAAAATCTTTAAACTCGTCATTTCACATTCTTTATTTAAATACCATTATTATTTATAATATTTATTGTCGCGATTTATATCGTAAAGAGAAAGCATCGACATCATTTCTCGATGACTTTGCATTTATTGTCCGAAACAGATAGTCGGAATATTGCGATAGGAAAAGCTAAAGCGTAACGTTAACGAAACGAAGGGAATATTTAATTAGCGCAATTTCGAGAAAAATTATCTTCGTCATTATTTTGTTGCTTCATTTTTCTTTATAATTTTTTCTTTTTTTTTTATTCCAGTATCCTCTCTTTTGTTTATTTTAATACACTATTCACATTATCTACACGCGCCAAGATCATGACCTTTGAACGTACATCTCTTGCGTCCTTGATTTTTTTTTTTTTTTATTATTATTTTTATTATCGTTTTTAATGTTTTCTCGTTTTTATTCTCAACGACGAGTATATAGTAAACCTTCAATTCACGGAAGTGCACAGTGCAGATTTTTGTTTGTTTCTCACATCCAAACGACTCGACTATCGTCATGGTATTCGAGTTTCAATCGATCGAGTTTTACGGAAATGATTTTTTTTCTTCTTTTCCAAAATCAATGTATTTTTACAACTGCAGGTGTTTCTTGGGCTTTATCGTTTCTCAGATGGAACGACGAAGAGAAGAACGCTTTTTCTGGCTGAAATTTTTGATTGGGAAAGCTGAAAAAAATGGCTCGCTGCATTCCAGCGATTGAAACTCCATTACCATCCAATTTTTATTTTTCATAAATATTTTCTGTACTGGAGCAAGAATAAGGTTTATCGTTTTTTTTATTTTTTATTATTTTTAGAGCCATTGAGCATCGAGAGTGACGCGCCCTGAGGCAAAAGTCAATATCTTATCTACTCTCTAAAATATCGTTTCCTCCTTTGTTGTTGTTTTTTCCCATTTTTCCTTCGCCTCTGATTAAGTACACAATTTAATATTCGCTATGAAAAATTTTAGATTTTTGTTTCTCTCTCGTTTCTCTCGTACGTTATATTGTCGGATATGGCAAGGATATGACACGAGGATCCTCATGAGATTATGTACATATTCGTCTCTCTCGTTTCTCACACTCAATACCCAACCTCTCGATCGCAATAACGCTCGATATTTCGGGCAATCGAAAATCGCTATTATTGTCAAAATTATTGCGAACGAAAATTCTGCTCCCTTGTTTTACTCCATTCTCTCTTTCATCACTCTCATTCGCTACAAACTATACAAAAATACAAAAAATAATTTCAATTTCAAAGACCTCGAGGCGCGATTACTGAATCCTTCGTCATTTACATTTTTTTCTTAAATACACGTTCGTCGACCCAATCAATACTTATGATGCGCTCTAATCTTCTCATTGGTGACAGTCAAAAATTTCGCTTTTATTTCTAAAACCGAAAATGATAAAAAAAAAAAAAAATAAGACAATAATTACGAAACGACAACGTATTTTTGAGACCCGAGCGTCGAAACGATACAGTCTGTTGAATTGGGAAGTAAAAAATACATTTTTTCAATCAATCAATATTTTACCTCAAAATTCTGAATGATATTAATTTTTTTTCCGAATCAAATGGACAAAATCTCGATATGTTGAAAATTTTGCAATTTTGGCTGCTGTGTGATTCACATTTTCCGAGTAAGTGAGCAAGTTTCCTCCAACCAACGCACTAGAAAAATAAGTTTTTTATTTCTCGACAAAGACAAATAAAGTTGGATCGATATGTAGGGAAAATGTTACGTCGACTTGATATCACTCAAAAAATATTCGCACAATTGATTCTCTCCAGCCACGAATGCCATGTGTTCGTCCCTTAAATACTCGATTTCTAAGCTAAAGCTCTTACTCGCAAGTTTGGCAATGATTAGTATTGTCGATATTCTTCTCTTTTCTCGTTACTCCCAACAAATTACAATTAGATCATACGGTATTACGACGATTGTAAATCATTTACACGCTTTTCAATATTTTCTAATTTTTATACGAAATCCTAATCTCAAGTCAAGTCATAGTTGCTTCGCACGAGTCAAACGAGTTTTTTTTTTTTTCTCAATTAATTTTCACATCGCAGTTGCTCGCAGAATCCAATAAAAAAAATGGCATAAATTACCTGCTGATTTGATTCGTGCATTTCATTCAAAATTCAAAATTATTTGTTTCTTCGATTTACAACCAAAAATTTCAAAAGTTTTCAATAATATTATCGCCAAAAAGACTCGTTCCGAACTTTATTGAGACTCTGAGCATCTGCAGGAGACACTGATTTTTTGTATTGAAAGAAAATTCCCACAATTGTCTGAATTTTGGCATAAAATTATTCTCTGGATAAAAAAACTCGTTTGACAAGATTGACGAGTCAGCTAATCCCCTTAAATCTACAAGTGTATACATAATTTATCTCGCTGCATAGATATACATATTAATCGATAAGTATATAAATATCTACACGTGATATTGTCGATTTGTTTGAATCTTGTAATTAAGTAATTAGCCCGCATTGGTGTGTGAATTGTATGATGAGCGCGTCGGTAGCGCGTCATCGTAAAATGCTCAAGTTTCGATATAGACCGAAAGGACGATAAACATCGATTTCACGTCCATGAGATATTTCGTCCTCCGATTATTTCCGTCCATTTAATATTTACATAAGGAGCGTCTTGCCAAAACCGAATAAATACAAATATCGCGCAGGTACGGAGCATTTAAAAAAAAAAAAGGCAAAATTAATAGCGCGATCAAAATATAATCGAGATTACGAAACTTGGAGCGCACCGTAACCTTTCAAGGAACAATAATAAATGAAAAGAGAAAAATAATACGTTTCGAAAGGTCCCTGTAGATTCGACGAGAAGGTAAACCGTTTTACGGGTGGACCGCGTTTAAGGATGCGGCGGAACCTCCACTTTTATATACATATGCATATAGATTCTTCGTCATTAAAGTAGTTCGCTATGTATAATGTATACACATATACATATATAATGTATATATGTATGTATATAATTTCTCATCTTATCGTTCGTACGATTAAGATTTCAAATATTGTCGTGTGTTTACATTTTTTTTTCTCTTTCGTTTTTTTTGTTTTTGTTTTTTTTTTCAATTTTTTTGTTTTAAGGAAGGCACGATGTATGGAAGTTCTGCCTTTCGCGATCGAGCGAAACATATAT
The DNA here is from genome assembly GCA_037952995.1 of Hyposoter didymator. Classification (NCBI taxonomy): domain Eukaryota; kingdom Metazoa; phylum Arthropoda; class Insecta; order Hymenoptera; family Ichneumonidae; genus Hyposoter; species Hyposoter didymator. The sequence continues at coordinate 2,534,249 of JBAJMU010000007.1, forward strand.
AAATTTCCGTCGAATGTGTCACGAGAGTCCCGCGATTTCTATACGATGAGGGAGTAGGAAGAAAAATAATGAGTCTGCATTTTTGTGGGGGCGAACTAAAAAGAAGGTAGTTGGTTGAATCGTTTGGAATCATTTCCTTAAAGTGGCCTCTTGCGTTATCTCGCAAGTCGAACAAAAATGTATCGACAACTTCCGTCGATGCTCGTAGCAGCTGCATTCTCTCGCTAGTTAAGGTATAACTATCGCAGAATGGGTTGATTTAGGATTTTCTTGAAATTTAGTGTAAATATTCTTGACATTAAAACGAACAACTTTCCTATGAGACGAAACATTTTCTGCCGTCTAGAATTTGAGATATTTCATTTCCAATTTTATATTTTTCCCATCTAAACGCATGTAAATTGAAGTGACGTTTCGTTAAAAAAGTTGCAAGAAAAAACAAAAGAAACGCGACTTCAATTTACATGCGTTTAGATGGGAAAAATATAAAATTGGAAATGAAATATCTCAAATTCTAGACGGCAGAAAATGTTTCGTCTCATAGGAAAGTTGTTCGTTTTAATGTCAAGAATATTTACACTAAATTTCAAGAAAATCCTAAATCAACCCATTCTGCGATAGTTATACCTTAATCAGAGATTTTTACGATTGGGAGGAAAGTAGGGAACGATATGAAAGGTCCGGAGTCTGGACAAAACGCAGATTTGTTTTTTTTTCTTCGTTAGTTTGAGTTATGAGCTCGAGAACGACCAGCGCTCGTTTCGTTTGTTTAAAATAATCGATTAATATTACTACTGTCGTAGTTGGATCGAAGAAGAGGGTGATTCTCTCGGATTCTCGAGGTAGGCATCACAAGTAACACGTCTTGTAATAAATGAGGGCCAACGTGTCCTTACCGTATATTCTGTACTCTCTCTCGTAGTGAACTCTACCGGGTATGTAAGATTTTTCACGATAACCATTCTCCAAACCGCTCGACAAACTTTTGTACAGAGTTAAATAATTGTCTTCCGAGTCTTGTTGACCGTTATAATATTTTTCTCGATATCTCTCGACGAGAGAGTCACTCGACCGAAACGAACTGAGTGGTATACGAAAATTAGTATCTCTTTCGAGTATCCTCTCGATATCGAGATCCGTAAGGTCCTGCATACTTTTTGGATAAACGCTACGAGCTCTTGGGTCGGCCATTAAGCTCGTGGAATAATCGTCTCGCCTGTATCTCGATCTGCCGCGTTTCGGTAAATTCGAATAGAGTCTCGGAGCCTCGTAACCCATTCGTTCCAAGTCCCACTCTGCTGCTCCAGTCGCAATACTTTTTTTTCTTCCTCGAGAATTCCGTTGCTGGTATTGAATGCGATCGAGTCTCATTACCGCGTGAGATTCCATTCGCACATCCTCGTTTCTTCGGTATTCTCTCACGTCGATGTTACGATGATACTCTTCGATGACGCGAGTCCCCGTTGCCAATTCCTCGTTGCTCATCGTGTTCTCGTTGATGTATCGACGGGCCCGCGAATCATCGCTCGTTTCGGCAAAAGCCCCGAATCTTGTGTGCTGCATTAGATCTTGTTGAGGATTGTGAAGATTGGACGTATTCGATCTGATTTCTCGACGATAATCGTTGATCGGAATGATGCCGTTTCTCACGACAGAAGGAAATGGTTCGTTATTGTTTACATTAGAATTTGAATTGCTTATTGGACCATAAGTTCGAATGAAATTCCCAATGTTTCGGCCTATCCGGCTTGTTTTTTTAACGACGGTATTGCAATAATTGGCTATTCGACGAGTCGTACGAACCGGCGCACGATAGCCCACATTGCAACCGTTTGGTCGTGAAATTTCTGGCCCTCGAGAATTGTAAGCATCGCCGTGGCCATTAGAATTCCCTGAGCCATCCACCAACAATGGTTGTTTTCTTGGCTTTCCAATATTAGTCAACCCTCCGCTGAGGGAGGCCTTGTACTACCGAGCTTGAGCATAATCAGGATTCATCTCGTCCAACTGTTTGCCCTTTGTCTCGGGTACGCAACAGACCACGAAACAAAGGCCACAAACTGCCATTGCAGCGTAAAACCAAAAAGCTCCGTGAAGTCCGAGTACCTAAAAAACACATGGTTACGTTGGCTTAGAACTCTAGCAAAAAGGAGGTTCGAAAAAGCCAAGAAGGCCCTGAAGGATGAGATTGTGATCGCATGCATAAAACACTCGCCCTACTAATAATTATAGTCGCTGCATTTGTACCTGCTGAAAGTCCATGAAGAGTTTGATGCCCAAAAAGGCGCAGAAGTAGCTGAAACTGGTGCTTATGCTCGAGCCAAGACCGCGATACTCGAGGGGGAAGAGCTCGCCAATCAATAGCCACGAAATTGGCGATATGCCCAGTGCGAGGGCTGTGGTGAACACGAGAACGCATAGTAGGGGTATCCAGTCGTGTTGTCCCATCACGGTGGTTGTCTGGCTCTGCGACATCGAGTTGTAATAGGCGTAGCTGCCGAAGCCAGCCAAGGCCAGGGACATGAAGACGGTGCTTGCGATGAGAAGTGGCAGTCGACCGACAATGTCGATGAGGAAGCCTGAATAAACGATAATTACAGACAAATTAAGAGATGAATAAGCAGGGATAGTAAAAACAATATCTGTACGATGTATACTGTACCTGATAGCAAAGATGCCAGTAGCTGAACGAATCCAATGGCTATTGTAGCCCCGTGGGGATTCATGCCTCCAAGTGTCTCTCGGAATATCACTACGGCGTAGTAATTGAAGGCGTTCGCGCCGGAGAATCGTTGAAAGAACATTAGGCCGCATATGATGGCTACTGGCTTGTACAGCCTCGGAGTAATTACGCTATTTCTGAACGAAAGCTCGTACTGTTTGGCTCTCGAGGCAAGGATGTTGGTCTTGATGACCTGGGGAGTACGGAAAAGACGAATCGGCGTTAATGACTCTGCGTTAACCAGAATATCACAAAAAAAACGTGCTAGCGAAAGTTTGTTTGTAAATTAAGGAAGAATCTTACGTGGAGCTCTTGCCTGATGTCGGCTTGTGGACCTCGAAGCCATTTCAAGCTGCCCTCTGCTTCTTCGTCTCGTCCGTTTAGTACCAAATAAGAGGGGGTTTCCGGTATGAAAAGTGTTCCAACGAAGAGCATAGAAGGCGCGATTGCTACGAGCCAAGCGCTCTGCCTCCAATTCAAATAGGAACCCGCGATGTACGACAACAATACACCCACCTGACTGACAACCTTGAGCATCGCCGAAAGACAACCGCGTATTCCGGGCATCGATATTTCTGATATGTATACCTGGGCCACTATCGTTATCAAGGAACAACACAAACCCCCTATGAAGCTCGTTGTGTAAACGAGTTCCACGCAAGGAGCTACACCGGTAAGTATCCAGGCTGCTGCGAGTGGCAATGACGTAACTCGAAGAGCGAGTCTTCTGCCTCGTCGCATAATCCAGTCACCGGTCATCGCACCGAACCAAGCTCCTAGCATCGATAAAGACGCTACCCATGATGCCTCTTGCTTGCTTACCGAGAATGCGAGCCTGTGAAAAAACTTGTTGACTTGATTGATCGTCCTGTCTAATTGATAATTAATAAGTGTAAAGATGCTGCCAAGATCTAACCCTGCTCGCTTAAATACACACTGAGTGGAAAATTTTCGCGATAACTCGACGAACGGGTCTTTGATGATTGAAGCCGATGTCTGCGGGCTTCAGTAAAAAGTTACTCATGCTTAACCATCAACGTTTCGTTCGCAATGTCAAGTTTCATACGAAAGTTTACTTGCAAACATGCAGACCTGGTCGAAGGCTCATCGTAAACAAACATTTTATATCTCGTGTTTTTACACTCGATGAAAACAAGACATTAATATTTTTCCGACTCGCTTAGAATGTTAGCTCTGGGCTGCACCCTTTCTCGTGGACTTTACGCACCAAGTGTCGTTGGTTGTGTGATAGAGATGGGGTGGCTGGCTGTCCAGGATGGAATCCAGCGCTGGTGACGTGTAACCCTTGGCCAGTCCCGAAGACAGTGTTCCCATGGACAGAGCTAAAGTCGCTAGGACCTGTAACCAAAAAAAAAACAAAAAAGAAAATAAAAAATGTACACGATTCAATTGAATTTTCTTGCCCTCAGGCTCCAGGTTAGAAATATCTCCATATTAATTCCCATTCTAAGAAAAGCTTTTCTTGCTATTCCTCCACAATCAACGCGTCGCTATTCTCATTAACCTCGAGCCCGTTTATCGCTTCTCTCTCATTGCTCTTTGCGCTCTGTGGTTCGCTCATGTTCTCTGCTCCAGATTCAGACGCAACATTGCCAGTAAAGAACCGAATTAATTTCCTGACTCGCATGGCAGAGCAAAACGTATTACCTGCGCGCTACGTCTCCGTGAACATCTTCCCCGATCCACCGACCCAAGAAAAACAACATTTTCCAATGTCCGCCATCAATTTCATTAGTTTTTATAGTTTTTTTTCTTAACCTCCGTTGGCACTATTGCTGATCCTGTCATACGCGCAACCAGCCACGGTGCTGCGACATTATTTAGTCGACTTTGTAGACCCCGGACAAACTTACGGGCCATTGCGCGCAGTTCACATCCTTTAATTATTTTGTACCCTTTACACGCAAAGGATATCTCTTCGTCGGGAGAGTCCATTGAATTCTAAAACATTTCCCCAGCTCTCCATTCCCATAAACCCCACCGAACATTAATTTATTTATGTATAAGGACGAAGAGAGGGAGAGGGAGAGAGACAATTAAAAGCAATCCTGTCTCGCTGTCACCTGCGGTGGATATTTCGAGGATGGAGGTGCGAGAAATTCGTATCGCGTGTTCACAGTGGACAAATTGCGAGTCGCGCAAATTGGAAACGCCGGACCGCCGCATGAAGAGCAAGAGACGTGTATTTTAGCCTCGCTCGAGGAATACTAAACATTTCATGCAGTGATCCTGTGCTCGGTCTCTTGTCGATCGTTCCATCTTTCTCCCCTCTTTCTCGCTGCCTGTGTATATACTTTGGTGGACATTGCTTCGCACACCTTTTCTTCGTCGCACATTGTCCTGTACATACACCGAGTATGTCGTGGTATTAGTATTTTCGCCAGGTTTCGTCCTTGACGAGAGTATTCTCCTTTAATATGTACTTTGTCGCTGAGGCGCCAGGACTATGGATCTACCTCCGTATTTATTATTCCGTATAGGCGGTACACGAAACATCTTGAAATTATAACATTAAAGTTCCTGTCGTCAGAATGCTAAGAATTTTCTCTCGATTCTCGTCCTTGTAACTGCGGCCTCACAAATTCTAAACTTGGAAACTCCTTTCATCGCGTAATGTAAGAAAATATTTCAACTTGAATGGAAAGATCGAGTAATTGGTTCTCTTCTGAATTATGTAAAAACGTCGTTCCAAATTTGAATGAAATCTCTTTTGGGAACGGAAGAGGCTTCGTTCAGATTCAAGTTCAAGCCCCTGCAGAGCTGAGGAATTATTCATCAAACAGGTTTAAGGTATAACTATCGCAGAATGGGTTGATTTAGGATTTTCTTGAAATTTAGTGTAAATATTCTTGACATTAAAACGAACAACTTTCCTATGAGACGAAACATTTTCTGCCGTCTAGAATTTGAGATATTTCATTTCCAATTTTCTATTTTTCCCATCTAAACGCATGTAAATTGAAGTCGCGTTTCTTTTGTTTTTTCTTGCAACTTTTTTAACGAAACGTCACTTCAATTTACATGCGTTTAGATGGGAAAAATATAAAATTGGAAATGAAATATCTCAAATTCTAGACGGCAGAAAATGTTTCGTCTCATAGGAAAGTTGTTCGTTTTAATGTCAAGAATATTTACACTAAATTTCAAGAAAATCCTAAATCAACCCATTCTGCGATAGTTATACCTTAATTCGATGTAACTTTTGCAGCCTTTCGATACGATTGCAGGTCAAGTGAATCTCGACGTTTTGACCAGAGCAGTTCTCGCGCGCATTCACTTCGTTCCTCTAATTAATCCATAGTGACAGGCATACGACGTTTTTGCTCGGGCCAATTGGCTGCGCTCCCTTCAAGAACATTCTCCAATCCCCGTTTTGCGCAGTTGATTGGCTATCGCTAATTTATTAATAACTCACAAACAGCAGTGTGTAAATCTGTTCAAGATTTGCATACGGTTTTTAAAATAATTACACCTGCTGTTGATTCAATAAGTTTGAAGAAACGAACGTTCGAACGCCTGAATGAAAATCAGCAAACTCAATAAAGATTTTTCAACCGTCCCCGTAGTCTCTATCGTATCTACCACGTGCACATTGTTCACGAATATATCTTCAACGTCTGTTTCCCCTGGCGCCAAAGCTCTTGACTCCGTCCCCTCTATGGAATAGATTTCATGGCTCGAGTTACCATACCGGATATTTCCTTACATACCCGATGCTACCTCCTCTCGTGTCCAACAACATACACTCGACGCGTTAACCCTTCTTTGTATTCAGCGTCTCGTCTCGCGATCGTTCCTCAATGAAACGCGGTTTGCGTCTTGTTCGTTTTCTTTCGTTGAAAACGCGATTTTTATTGACCGTTATGAACAAGGCAACTCGGACGTGCCATGGGGCCAACAATCAAAGAATCGACGTCGACTTATCACGACAGTGGAATGATGATCCTTATATATACAGAATACATCTTGCTGCAGCGGAAATCTCTTTCGATTGCCTCGGCACTTTGAAAGATTGTGTCGCGAGTCTCGAAAAAAAAAAAAAACTTGGACGTTTCAGTCCTTTTTTGATTTCCCCGTCGCAATGGAAGGAAGACACACGAACCGATACATAAAGCGGTGTCGTGTGCACCTGTTGTAAATTCTGTCGATATTTCATCCTGAGCTCCTGTCCTGTGCAGGATCCAAGCACCAACAGACTCTCTCGTATATCGACACATACATACAGACAAATGGTCGCACTGATATACAACTTATGTACGTACATGTATTTATGGGTGTATACGAGCAACATGTTCATTTTTAATACCATGTACAAGCAAAGTCTTAATATCGGGAATATTTTGCATAATGTGGAAAGCGAAATTTGTCAGATGAGCGGAACCTCATCGGTCTGCCTATTCCGACAACATTATTTCCATGACCTCAATTTTCTGGCTCAAATAAATATCCCTCGTGACAGCATAAACATGGAAAAACTTGACAGGACATGGAGAAGAATTCGATCACGTGACGATGCAGGATTTATTGTTGGAAAAATAATTTCTGTACGTTCTCGATGTTGTTTACACTCGGAACGGTGACAGAACATTGATATAGCTCTGATCGATGGAACACCCTTCATTTTCCATTTTCGAGCGTTTCGAGGATTTCGAGCCCAGCATCCTAAGCCTTTGTAGTTGATTTACTAGTTTCTGTGTCACCGCGTCAACGACGCCCAAAAATCGAGCTTTTTTTTTCTTACACGTCGCGAAACGAATGACCGACTCTTCGTGCTCAAAGTTCGTACGTAGGAAATTTAAAAAAATTGAATATTTTGAAACTTTCTGTTCTTGTCTGTTTCAAATATTTTTGAATAATCCTCTTGGAAAAGAATTCCAAGCGAAAACGTGAGAATAAAAGCGACGGTCGAATAAAGGGATCCAAGAGGCAAGGGTCAAGCCAGTATGGAATTTCTTGTATACAAACGAGTGTATACACATTAATATAACGTACGACGATAGTTGGCAACGACGAGAGAGCCAAGAGAGCACGAAAACTCGAAGAGCACAACTTCCGTAATGACAAATTCCGCGTCCCATTGCAACGCGAGACGTGGGAGATGTGCATCGTTAAATACACACACGCGTCTGTGTCCACGTATATACGTGAGATTGCGTGTAGCCTCTTGATGCGTCATATAGTGCGATCATTTGGTTGCCTGCCTGCTCTACCGCCAAGGCATTGTAACTACAAGTCTGCTCTGTCTTTCTCGTCCTCTTCCTATAGCTCCGCTTCTCTCTCTCTCTCTCTCTCTCTCTCATTGGACGACGAACAAAGTATTCTAATAACCTTTGCGTACCGTATATCAAATACCCTGCCAATCAAAAGTTCGGAGACAGTCCATTTTTTTCTTCCAATCAACAAAAAATTAATTTTTATAAAAAAAAAAAACGTCAAACAAATTACAAGTTTCGTCATTGGCTCACTTTGGAATGACTATTAGCCGAGGCACCGATTCAGCGGGAATATTTATAAACATTGGTCAGAATTTTCGACCATATCGTGTCAATAGCGATGGATGGGGGAACGAACAAACAAATAAATATTTTCCATGACGAGGGCCGATGCTTTGAAACTTTTGAGGGTTAGAGCATTTTTGCCTCGCTCTTTCTCTTTGTCTTTCTCACCCAGAGTTTTGGTGAATCCGGTGAAATTCTCAGGGATCGCGTACAGAAACGCGAAACTTGGCGAAGCGTTGATGCTTCGAAATATATAGAGAATTCTGGGATACTACTGTGTGATACAATTTTACACGAGAGCTGCGGGGCTTCGCGCAGCACAATCGTCGGGTATACGTAGCCCGATTCGAGAGTCTCACGTACGGCGAACACGCGATAAACTTTTTACCCCCCAGTCACGAGATCGTCAAATGAAAATTCGCTCCCACTAGGCATTCAGAAACGACGGAAGGAACAAATGTTATTCGTAACATTACATTTATTTTCATTACGAATCTATCGCGTCTCTCATGTTTTTATTTTATTTTTTATTTACTCCAGTGAACAGCATTTCTTAGAATTTTCAAAGAATCCAAATTTCAATTAAGGCACTGATAATAATGACACGTAGAAGAACTCTGCATAGATAGTCGAGTTGACGTAAGAATAACACTCAATTGAGATGGAGAATGTCTTTTTGGGAGACTCGCAGTTATTATATGAAACGAACGAGCCTGAAGTTTGCAACGTTGGGCCCCAACGAAAAATGCACTTTTCTATCAATTGTTTGTTCAATTTCAAAAACCAGAACAATTTTCATACCAATTTTGTCTTTCTACCCTAAACAAGAAACATTTTATTCTCCTGACCAAATATTTAATGAGAATCTCTCGAGATTTGCCCAAAAGAATAGTGAATTTCGTTGCATTCCAACGATGGAAACTTGAACATCGTTGAAACGACGTACTTGCGAGCAATAATCAGTGGTTCTCGTGGAAAAGCTCTTATCACGTTCTCAATGGCTAACTACTCAATTAAATCGACGTTTAATGGAGATAATATGGTATATATATATGTGTGTGTGTGTAAATTGGAAGAAGGATTGAGCGTGATGGTTTGGATTTCGATATGGAGCAGAGCCAGGCTGGGTCGTTTTCGTTGATTTTCCATCGCGTGGCCAAGAGTTTCCTGAGCGTTTTCGCGATTCCTCGCGATTTGCAGTGAGCCAAAAAGGTCTAACGTAGGCCACTTTAAATCAAATGGGTTACGCCCCCGTTGTTCGGCAGGCGTGTGCTGTACATCTACATATAGAAGTAAATATCTCTACGTGTGTCTGTGTGTCCATGTACGCGTGCTCGGCAAACTTTGGATATGATGGAGTTCGATGGAAATTTGCGCCGATTCGACACACATCTTTATCGTTGTTCTCGCTCATAGTCATCCCAGATTCTCTCGCCCATTCCTTCCCTCTCTATCTCTTGGCACTCTCCAACCAATCGCGCGCTTTCTTCTCGTTGTTTCTAAACTGGGCCATATTCTACACTCCCACAGCGAAGAAAATGGGCTTGTGCTATATTCATCGACGCAGCAAAAGACTCTTATATACCTTCGTTAAAATCTGCATTTTCCACACTATTCGAAACTTCGTAATGCGCTAATTTGATAATGCTACCTGCTTCGGATCATTATATAATTGGATAACGGAGATTATTAACGACTCACGAAACCGCATCAACTTGCCAATATTCCGAAGAAATCGCAACCTCGTCGAAATATTATCCAGTGAATTATGCTTTTCTATGGAATTTTAGGTCATTCTTCGTTTCGTAAAGACGAAACCATACGCTGGAAAGAAAATTTTGTTGAAAAAGATGGATATTTTGTTCGATACGTTAAACTGAATGTTTTTTTTTGAATAATCCCAAAAATAGTGTCATTGCAGCAGCAAGAAATATTTTAGAAATTTCTGTCGTTCCTCTCGTAAATTTCGCTCACAATTCCGTTAGAAACCGAATATACTGCCAAAGGAAAATTTTGAAATTAAGGTATAACTATCGCAGAATGGGTTGATTTAGGATTTTCTTGAAATTTAGTGTAAATATTCTTGACATTAAAACGAACAACTTTCCTATGAGACGAAACATTTTCTGCCGTCTAGAATTTGAGATATTTCATTTCCAATTTTATATTTTTCCCATCTAAACGCATGTAAATTGAAGTGACGTTTCGTTAAAAAAGTTGCAAGAAAAAACAAAAGAAACGCGACTTCAATTTACATGCGTTTAGATGGGAAAAATATAAAATTGAAAATTAAATATCTCAAATTCTAGACGGCAGAAAATGTTTCGTCTCATAGGAAAGTTGTTCGTTTTAATGTCAAGAATATTTACACTAAATTTCAAGAAAATCCTAAATCAACCCATTCTGCGATAGTTATACCTTAACCGAAAATATTTAGTTCACCGTATTCAACAAAATATCGACCATTTTCAACAAAATTTCATCTCCAGTTCCAAGAGATGCTGCTGGATTTTGAGTGAGCTCCCCATTTCGCTGCTCGAATATGGTTTTCCCTTTCGGAACACTTATATGTATCAAGTGGAACGAAATTGCACGGATATTAGATAGAAAGCAGGAGGTTATTAGTGGCACTGGAAGCAGAGAGCTTCTGAGGTGGTCACATAGCGCCCTCTAATTTACTGCTGGCACTTTCTTGCTGGCGCATCTTCTCTTTCATCATCGAGGGGAAATGATTTTTGAGAATGATTTTCAGGCTTTCCGCGCCATGTCGGCCGTGTACGGTAACACTCTTTGATGGGATATTTGGGTGTTTAACGATAAATATAAGGCGCCGAGTTGTTACCTGGGACAGGTGTTGAGGCCTCGTAGCCGTCGAAGTCATGTGCACCACTGACGCTCGCGGCATTCTGAAACCGTTGTCACCCTCTTCCGGTACAGTCGTCACCTGAAACGTGAGAAATTGCAACCGTTAATAAACACACAATTCTCACGCGATTTCGTGTTTCCTTTAAAAAAACATCGCAGAGCTCGACGCACCGGAATTTCATTCAGTAATCACCAAAATCAAAACATTATTAATTAAATAACCAGAGCGCAAAGAATCGACTCAAATAATTCGTAATCCGCGTTAATTAAACGAAAAATTGAATGAAGGCGAAAAAATGGTCGCAACAAAATCGCTATCCTGCCAAAGATCCGTTTTGTTTCTTCTTGCACAAAATTGTATATTTTTAAAAGTCGTTACGAAAAGCGTGCCGAAAATATTTAATAAAAAGATTGTCGATAGGACGCGAAGGTATAGCGCTATACAGACTGCGCATATCGACGAGATACTGCGCGGAGAGGAAACGAGGGGGTTTTTTGCTTTGAGGTCTCTTCGTTCACCGCCTCGATATTTTAATAGTCCACACGCCAAAAAAACGTTATCTGCTCGCCAGAGCCGTGCGAAAGCGCATGCATAACCTAAACATGTGCTATATAGTTAATTGGAGATTTGCCGGGAGATATGAAAAGTGAGAAGAAAAAGGAAAAGGAAAGAAGAGGTGTGATGTGTGGTGCGAGGCAACTCTCAGGATCTATAAGCGAGATAGAGAGCGTCTCGGTTGAGGTATAAAATGCTGTTACGATTATGCATGTATATAAAGGAGTAAATGCATGTGTATATATTATACAGGTTGCAGTTTGCATCGCTGGATACTCGGTACATCGCAGCAGCCATCGGTGATCTCACACCTCTTTCGTTCCTTCACTTTGAGCTCGTCATACTTTTTTCGTTCGTGTATTGATTTCATAGGAAATGAACCGAGCAATGCGGCGACGGTATCGCGCGTTCGATAATAATTCAACGTATGAAACGGTTTATACGCAAAAATACGTGGGAAACTATTTTTTTCTTTCGTCTCGATAAACGAACATTCGAATGCGATAAAAATCTGCGTTAATCCACCAAAATATCGCTGATAAATTAACATTGCGTTAAATTTGTATTATATTTTCGAGATCTCGTGCAATTTAAAATCGCTCGCTTAGCGTATGTGAAAATAACTGATGGAACTTTCAAATCAATGAAATTTGAATATCAATCGAACTACGAAATGTTTCACAACGTTCAAGTTTTTTTTTTGTTGCTTTGCATTCTGCCAATTACGATGACAAATGCATTTTGAAACTGCAGACGTTTCAACAGATTTACACACCTATGCAGAACATGCGCTGTTTCATCTCAGGATAAATGCGTGTCCCATTTGTTTCGGCATTAAAACACTTTGTCTATCTCGCACTACATCTCCATAATAAAGCAATCGCCACGAAATTCCAACGACTATGTGCGTTCTATCACGTCTTCGGAATTACCGTGCCCAAGGGTGTTGATTACATACGTTCGTGCCTAATAATAGTTGGTCTCGTCTCTGCGTCCTACATCGAAAAGTTTACGTGTTCTGTCCTCGTGAATATAATCACCGAATGGCAAAAAAAATTTCATAGGAAATAAAATCGTTCTACGCATTCGTAAAAAAAAACATGCAACGCATCTTGGTCTCGTAATCTAGAGAAAAGTGGAGCTCAGCGTCGTTACAAGAGCAGAAGGAAGCGAATTCCTGGCCCTTATGACACGACGTTTAAAAAGATCGAGAGACCAGTGATCTCTCTTTTTGCTCAGGACGGCATCGTACCTGAAAATCAAACTGTAGTTTTCTCTTCCGTTTTTCATCGCCTAATATATTATTTCTCGACACTTTTCATGGAAAGAGGCTTAACGAACTTTTCCTCCTTGTTTCCAATAGCTCTACGTGTTACCTGAATGCGGGAGGAGAGTTTGGGGCAAAATGGGACAACAGCAGGGCACACCGAATGACATTCTCGAAAAGAGAATGCCATACATTTATATCAATACAGGAAATCCTTTCGTTCAACAAGGTGATTTCTTTTTTTCGTATCAACAAAATCGAAATATTTAACGATAACGAGAATCTCAATAATGACGAGATGGCCAATATCAAATTGTCCGCGGGTTTGTCGGAAAGAGACTGAAACGATGCACACCATATAATGGAAGACTCTGACGATTCGATCCGCAATGGTGTTTCTTTTTGCTTTTTTCTGCTCCTTTTTTTTCAGGAGTTTCATTTTGCCCCGGCTCGGCTCCTATTTCTATTTCTTATACTTTATCCAGAAGGTATATGCGACAGAACTAAACTATCTATCATTCTCGAGAGAGTGTCAACGAGATTAATCGTCTGCGGGAAAAAATGCCACCGCGCGTTCATAGAGCAAGAAAAAAAGTAATGAAGAAAAAAGGGAAATAAGAAGGGGGAAAAAAAAATAGGAAATGCAATCTGTGGGTAGGCTCCGGGGATAGTAACAAATGCGCTAGAGTTGAGATTGAAGGTGGTTGGAAAATTAATTAAAAGAGATGTAGTAAAGTGGGCGAGCAGAGTTTGCCAGGGAGAAGGACGATATAACAGTCGTATGGATGATTATAGATCTTCCGCAGCCTCCAGCTTCCGCGAGCACATACCGATGCTCCCTGCATGCATATCCACAAATTCATATTTACGTACATATAACGCACACATAATAATTCTCTGTATATTCAAATCCCAAATCTAATCCCGTTTATCCCAGTTAACCGTGGATATTTTAGCGAGCAGGGTAGAAGCAGTTCGTTGGAAACGAGCACCTCCGCGTATTGCGAGGTTCCCAGCAGGGGTTGGTAGACAAACTCTCTCGATGCAATCGAAGCTTCTCTCCATACTTCGATGTTCGCGAATGTTAGGCATTCGCGGCTCATTTATTATTTCAATCCTTCTCGTAATTCAAAAATATTTTTTTCGCAATATATCGTCAAAGTTTTTCGTGCACGCAGTGGACGCGTTCACACGAAATATTTCTTTTAAATTCTTCGATAGTCCATTTTGAATAATGAAAACGTCGTTCGGGATTTTCAGGCAAAGGTCTATTTGTGTAGCACGAATAAAACTTCATTCATTTTGGAAAGGTTGACATGGGGTTTGACAATATTCCTGAAATCATTTAATGTAATAATTTCTCATGGTTTTTCTTCTTCTCATTTCTCGTCCGATCTTCGTAACTCGTCTTGACGTCCTCGAAGACATTACGTTTCAACTATAGACTTTGTCTCTTCATCGTTCTCTTCTTTATTTCTTCTCGTTCGCACTTTCTACGTGTTCGAGATCCAAGAGTATTCACCGTCGCTGGTGCGAGCGCCGTGTCGTCTCGTTTATTTCGGTATTACAACTCTCTCTCTTTCTGTCTCACTATTCCCATATTTTCCACGACCTTCGACCCTCGTCGAAGCAAAAGTTCCCGACCTCGCTCAGTCCCCATCATCTCCCCGTTCCCGACGCGCATTTCAATTTTCCCGAGATTGACTCCTATCCCCTTTTCTCGCGACACACTCGTATACTCTCTAGTACCTTCGAGGACGGGCGTATATCTTATTTACTGGCTTGTAAGATCGATGTCGAACGAATTTCGCTTCATCGTATGGTCAATGATTATCATCCTCGCGCCCAATTTTACTCATTTTTATCTCGATTTTTCACTTCAATGTATTTCTACGAGTGTGATACCAAACTTTCGTTTCTTTTGTAACTTCACTGAAAACATTATTATGTTGAAAAAGATGAATATTTTGTTCGATACGTACGACTGAACGTTTTGTTTGAAAAATCCCAAAAATTGTGTCAATGCAGCAAGAAATATTTTAGAAAGTCTCTTCGGAAGCAAATTTTAGTCGTTCCACTCGTAAATTTCGCTGACAATTTTGTTAGAAACCTGCAAATATACTGTCAAAATAACGAAAATTTGTAAATTATCAAAAAATATTTAGTTCATCGTATTCAACGAAATGTCGACGATTTTTAACAAAACATTTATTCTCAGTGTTCGCATTCGAGTGTATTTTGAACGTGTTTCATTCGAGTGTTGTCCTTTTTTTATTTTTTGGAGAAAGAGGCTTTTTCGAGTGGCAATATGGCGAAGATCCTAAAGAGGAGATTTCCAGGTTTAAACATTTAGCTGTAATGTTTTCATTGGTACTGTTTAATTAGACGATTTGGAGCTGGTATATCGGAAATGCACGCAATTCTATACTCGAGTCCTTAATTCTGGTATTATATTTGAGGGGCAGTCCCGGATAATCCTCTTTCATGGATAAACATATACATGCATGTGTGTATAGTTAACGATGATGATCCGTTCGGACGTTTCGTATCCAAGAGTCTCGCTCGGCAGAGCAGCAGCAGCAGCAGCAGCTCGGACCCGGCGTCGAGAGTATGACACACACTCTCGGTGTTGTCGAGAGCCTCGCGAATCCTCTGCTGGACGAGATAGCCGAGAGGCGCCACACACAACGGTCCAACCGACCGATCAATGCGGACTGGCTAATTAATGCGCGCGGTTTTCTCTCTCTCTCTCTCGCTCCCTTCGACTCTATGTGCACCACCTCGTCTCTACACTTGAACGGCATTTCTATCTCTCCCTCGTTCTATACATACTCGATATATGCTTTACGAATGATTGCATTCGCGCACTGAAACCATAGTGAGTCGGAGTTATCTCAAGAGAGGAAAAGAGAGAGAAATGTGTAATTAGCCCCGAGCTCGATCTACGCTTTCTCGAAAAATCAATATGCATGCACCGAAAGAGTTATCTTTGAAAAATAATCCCGATAATCATACACGAGCAAGAGGAAATTTACGAAACAGTCACATTGTTGCTGCTCTAAATTCAATTTTTTATTTCCCATTATTTTTTATTGCTGCGAAAAATGTTGAGCGTAGATTGACTTTTTCATGCTAAAAATCGAGTGCGTGTGCCTTTCGGACTAACGACACTTTGCTGGAACTAATAATTAGATGAAATTGATAATTTGTAATGAAACCGATAAAGAGTATCAATTTCACGATGAAAAACTGAGCAATCATCCTCTCGTATTATTTTCCAATGTCTACGCTAATGAAAACTCTATTCTGAGGAACCAAGTTGTGATTCCAACATTTATTTAAATTCCTATTTATGGAGATATCTCTCGTTACATTCTCTCTCATTATTTTCTCTCTTATTCGCACTCGATGCAAATTCCAACTCGATTAGATGCTGTAGAAAATAACAAACAACGACGACACCAACGTACTTGCAAAATTATGTTTGTTTATCTTTATGCTCACTCGGATGAACGCAATGGAGATTGAAGCAATCTTAAAGCAGAATAATTGTCGTTAATTATAACAAAAATGGCATCCTCCTCTGCTATCGCCTTAAAATCACCGAGTTTACTAGAGTCTTTTTCTCTTTCAGTGTATACGCGATCCTCCAGGCAATTTCCCTCTCGACGGGGAGGGGGTTGTTAATTCTAGTAATGAGAGAGGAGCTCCGTTTATCCTCCGCATGTTTCGTACATGCATGTGCGTTTATACAACTGCATTTATACGGGGTTATAAAAGAGACCCTCGTTTCTTCTCGTTACAACTTTAACGCGGATCGGTTTTCCCAATTCGGCTCGAGACATCGAGATATATCGAATGGTTCTTACCCTGCTCTGCATTTCTAGGCAATCCTCAATTCTCCACTAATGGACACACATATCTAAGCTTTCTCGTACTTATTAAGGCCATTAACCAAGTTTTTCTGTCGTTGGAGTTTATTCAAGTTTTTTTTTATCAATGCAACTCGTGGCCTCGTAATGATGAACCAAATCTGCCTTAAAAATTGAAACACACTTTGACACACACACAATGTGCGACAGAAATAAATCGGGTAGAGTCTCTAATGCGAGACTCAATTCGCCATACTCTGCTTTGCTACGCCGGATTAACTTTGTCACGTCGATGTCGTATTTTTAGATATAGACACTGCGATAGCCCAACACTCAACGGAGGGCAATACTCTTTGGTCTTGACTCTTCTTTCTTCTATTCGTTATTACGACCTTTGTGTCTGTATCTACAAAATATCAAACGTCAATCAAGCAATGCGTTTTTTTTTTCTTTCATTTATTTCTCAAGAGCAGTTGACGAATTCTCGTAACATGGCGGATTCGTCCAACTTTTTATAGATATCCGGTGAAGTTTCTGGCGAAAGGATTTATTTATAAATGTAAATATAGCGATAAATATTTGTTGCTATGTCATTCATAAAAATTTTGCGGTGTTTACTTTTCTTCGGCTACTAAATCGTCTGTTTTTATTGCCTCATGAAAATTTATAAATCCCCAAGAAATGAATATGATTTGTCGTCGTTCGTGTGTCAGGATTTCTTGCAAAAGTTTTGTTTTTCATTTTCAATCGAGTCGGTGTGTAAAAATGTTTTTTGAGATTTTTATTTTTCGCTGAGGAGATCCACTCTCGGGGGTTTTTTTTCCTGCGAAATTAGCCTCCTCGTAAAATAGAAAAATTTATGCTGATTCACGAAATCAAGAAATTTCCATTCCCAGAAATTCTTTGGACTCACGGGAGTCC
Source organism: Hyposoter didymator (assembly GCA_037952995.1). Taxonomy (NCBI): domain Eukaryota; kingdom Metazoa; phylum Arthropoda; class Insecta; order Hymenoptera; family Ichneumonidae; genus Hyposoter; species Hyposoter didymator. The sequence goes on from JBAJMU010000007.1 coordinate 2,551,971, forward strand.
AAGGGAGAGGGAGAGAGAGCAAGAGAGAGAAGGTATATACACATGGCGAAATAAAGAGCAAGGAGATTCGACACGTTTCTCGATGTAAACGTGCGGAAAATCGTTTTTGCATTACGAAGTCTCGTCTCGTCTTTGCCGCCCGTTTTCGTTGCTTCTTCCTTCCTCCCTATTCGCGTGAGCAAATATTTGACACATGTATCTCGTGCTGGTCCAAGAGAGAGCACGCGATATATATGCGCAGAGGAAATGATGCCCAGCATCTCAGGATTTTCTTCTAGATAGAAAGAGGGACGGCATCAAAATCCCTGAGGCAAACAGCCTGAATTGGACACTTCTTCCTCTTTCATCCATTTGTTTCTCTTCTCACGCAGTTTCTCCGCAGACAGTCTAGAGACTTTTTCTCATACGATTTTTCTCTTCGTGTGTATTTGCAGATTGTAAAATCTTGGTGCACAAAAAACCGTGCACTAGTTTGCACGTTGAATAAATTTCAGTCCCTGTTGATGTGTTTTTTTTTTTGCACAGTGTGTATACACAGTTATTTGCATAGAGGCGAATGGACGCACCGTCGATTTTAGAATACATGTACGTGTACGAGAATATTGTATGGTAAACGTGGGAGGAATAATATAGAGGCATATGTACGAGGGAGTAGATAGATCGCAGCTTGGCTAGCAGAAGCTCGTGATAGCTCGCATAAGCTTTCGCATAAGCACACATAACCTGCATATTTCGGGTACAGGTCATTCCGCTCGAACAAGAGCGATGTTTTCGTCGAGTTATTGAGCATTCACTCTTGGAGGTAAATTGCATTTTCAAAATTTCAAAAACAAAAGAAAAGTTGTTTTTTCGTGTTTTCGAATCACCCCCGCAGAGGAGGATTTTATTTTTCATAGTTTCCACGACCTCTCAATCAAATATACGAACGCAAGATTTTTCGTCGAAATTATTGTCGGAAACATTTAATTACTTCCGGAATTTAATGCAAATGTTGCGAGTGAGGAAACAAACCACAATAATGACCCTCGTATTTCGGAAACGTTACCACAACCTTTGGATATCTAACCGGGGGGGTTCTCATCGATCCCCTGCAAACAATTCATATCGATTTTCATACTTTGATAGCAATTACGATGAAACAGAGTGATTATTAAAAAAAAAAAGAAGAACAAAGATGACGCTACGTTTTGTGCTTCCTGCTTGTACATTTATCCGCACAAATGTGTTGATATACACGTTTCGAGGGGCATATGAAAAGGAAACGATATACGGAGGGAGGAGGGCTCGTCCTTCCGGCTCATCATTCCTCACCGCTACATTTGCTTTCCCACGAAATTAATTATCAAATCGAGCGTCTGCTTAAAGTTTGAGGATTTCCTCATTTTTTTTGTGTGTCTCTGGCTCCGTTGGGAGAAAATAACAACGGGCCGGAAAGAGGGGTAGGGAAATTAACAAGAGGGTCGAGTGCTTCTTGCTTCTTTCTTTTTAAAATGAAACACGCCCACGTCAACGTGATTTACCAGAACGAAATATTTTTTCAGTCATTTTTCTGCCTCTGCAGTTTCGATTACGTGGGCGAATCTTATTGGCATTTAGTTACAACTTTCTTCATGCCCAGTGTGAATCCCTATCTCACAATCTGAAACATGCTTAACGCGTGTCCGATGGGAGGAACCATTTGAATCACTAAAATTCATCCTGCTCATCGGCATTTCCATTCGTCACCACTCGCGCTCCATATTAATCGTTTCTTTGTGTCTCGTGCAATTGAACTTTCCACTAACATGACGTGTGCACGATTGTCATCATTCCATACGGAATGTGATCCATCGCGGCTGCGCACCTTTGGGCACAAATACATAATCGATAATAAAAATGAATTACAGGAAAATCACGCATTGCAAATACTTCCGGAAGAGCCACGACCAACTCCGTATCAAAGTTTTGTCTCAATCCCTGAAAAAATGGTACACACGAAAAGAACGAAGCCCAAAGTAGATAAAAAGTATCGATTTTCATCTCCGCACAGGGTGTGAAATTTTGTCTTTATCTAAAAAGTTGTGGTTTGCTGTTTCTCGTTTCGTTAGAACATTCAAACTTTTCTCTGATGCTCTCGTGTGACCGCGATTCTCATATATTCATTTTCGAGCGAAAGAAAATTAGAGTTGAGAGTAGAGTTTGTTCTCCATTGGGAATCCCCATGTCGACCTAGCACACGTTTCCATTGTTCTACACTATTATTACACTCCAAGTATATATGCATATGTACGCATCTATATATACTGCACATATACACATGGAGTATATAGAGACCAGAGAGCAGTGCAAAGTTGGGAAATCAGCGCGTTATCGATTCGAACTCTGACATTGGCCCCAGCAGCAATGCACTTGAGGCTCGTTTTAGTGCACTCGTGCTGGTTCTCACTTCTCTTTTAATTCATACCATTTCTGCGCTTCTTTTCTCGAGCCAAAAAAAATAATGAGCTGGAGTTTATTAAAATTTCTAATTCTCTCGATACATTTTTTCCTCCATAAATATTAACAAACTCAATTGATCCTTTTAATCATGTAAATTTAATTCTTTGTCTTTTCATTGGACGAAAATATTTGGATGGAGAAAAATTGATGAAAATATTTTGAAACATTTTTCCGAAGTAATGGATCCTCGTGTTTCGCTCTCTCTGCACGGAGAGAAATGCCGGGAAATTTATATCACATATTACTATGCCACCATAGTTTTCTCGTGAGAGTGTCGTCCCTCTGAGAAATTTGAGCAAAAACATAGTAATTTTTATTGAAATTCTATCGGAAATAGCGGAAATTTGACATTTTTCGCCCAATTTTAGATGAAAAATTACTATGTTTTTGCTTAAATTTCTCAGAGCGTACGAAACTGTCACCAGAAAACTATGGAGCATAGTAATTTGTGATGTAAATTTCCCCGCATTTCTCTACGTGTGATAAATTCGCGCAAAAACATAGTAATTTTTATTGAAATTCTATCGGAAATGGCGGAAATTTGAAATTTTTCGCCCAATTTTAGATGAAAAATTACTATGTTTTTGCTCAAATTTCTCAGAGCGTACGAAACTGTCACTAGAAAACTATAGAGCATAGTAATTTGTGATATAAATTTCCCCGCATTTCTCTCCGTGTGTGCATTGATAAGAATTTCGATTCAAACGCGCGAATGAGAAACCCTGATTCTCGTATACGAAGAAATATATAGAAATATTAATAAGCGTGTGCATTTGTAAATATATGTATATATTTGGTTGTGGCAACTATACACATGGATTTTGTGTGTGGTATTCAAAGGTGCAACCCTTTCATTAGCGTGTAGGCCACGCGCTCCATTATGCCTAACAGAACATCTGATTCTATTGTCGCGGGCTCTCTTTCTCTCTTTCTCTCATTGCTGTTGCAATGGGGAACAATGCAGGCACGAGGAAGCTGAGAATCTCTCTCTTGCTCATCCAGAGCCACGTATACAATGTGCACGAGGCCCTTCGCAGTCGTCACGTGTTCTATAAATTTTCACAATTATTATGTCAAAGTGCTCTAGAAATTGGCAAATTGCACGAGTATATCGGTGCACTCATGCATGTGTATTTGGTATTGTTTCAAACCCTCTCATCATCGACTGCTCCCATGATCAACTGCCGCGTCATTGGTACACAATCGCGTTACTGTTTTATCGAGAATTTCAATTCGTTTTTGTCATAAATTGAGCATCAACTTTTTCGCATTCGTTCAGCTTGTTTCTGCCTCGCAATAATTTAACTCTCGTGCTTTCGATCCATGTTAATTGTTACTGATATATTCACCGATTAATTGTGAGCATCACTGATTTTTAAAAAAATATAAAAATCAGAGCGAAAGTGGGAATGTTTGATTTTTTTTTGCACGCTTTGCTCACTGACACGCTTCCCAACTAATTTACAGAGGGTTACGACTCTCAATCGTAAAATATAATTGCCTCCTCTATTGTGTTCTCATTCGGTCAGAATTTTTAGCATATTTAGGTCAAAGTTGATGATAAGTCTCTTTGTGTCGATTCTCGTACACAGAGCAAAAGTGGAAAATCGGGTATTATAATTTTTGGAGATACTCTGATCCTTCGATACTCGCGTTTATTCGAGTTTAGGTGCAGCAGTGAAAGGAGAGCTTGGGGCTAGGGACAAAAGGTTCAGTTTATACAAGTATGCTAAATTATATTCGGGCCAGTCCTATTGTCCCCAATTTCGACCTCATTGTTGGAGGAACCAAAATAGAGACGAATCCTAGAGAATATGTCGTCTGGTATGTCTGCTGCTCCAGTTTGGCACGTGCCCGCGACTCATTTTTCATTTTCGCTTCTTTTTTTTCATCTTTTTTTTTTTTCTTTCTTTATTTATATATTCATCCGTCCTTTTTCCGTAGACAATCCTGGCCGAATGGCCGGATATAGACAATGACGGAAATCTTGAGGATCACGTGGTCCCCGCAACTCATAGTCGCGCACGAATTGTATTCGATCGGCAGACAAATCGCCAGACAGCGTGGAATGAAATGCTTCATAAATCCATAACGCTTTCCACCTCAGTGCAATCGAGTCTTTTGCTTTTTTTTTGTCATCTATTTTTTTCATAGTTAAAACCGTTTTTTTCGCGATTATTTTCCATTGCAACAATTCTCACGTATTTGTAATAATTGATTCAATTTTATGGCAAAAAAAAAAAAAAATTACTAAATAGAAGAAACGAGAAACTTTATTCAAAATCAATCATTCAATCAATCAATTTTTCAAGCAATAAATAAGATGGAACGAATTAAGGTATAACTATCGCAGAATGGGTTGATTTAGGATTTTCTTGAAATTTAGTGTAAATATTCTTGACATTAAAACGAACAACTTTCCTATGAGACGAAACATTTTCTGCCGTCTAGAATTTGAGATATTTCATTTCCAATTTTATATTTTTCCCATCTAAACGCATGTAAATTGAAGTGACGTTTCGTTAAAAAAGTTGCAAGAAAAAACAAAAGAAACGCGACTTCAATTTACATGCGTTTAGATGGGAAAAATATAAAATTGGAAATGAAATATCTCAAATTCTAGACGGCAGAAAATGTTTCGTCTCATAGGAAAGTTGTTCGTTTTAATGTCAAGAATATTTACACTAAATTTCAAGAAAATCCTAAATCAACCCATTCTGCGATAGTTATACCTTAATGAGTTTTTTATTTATTTTAGCCACATCTCGAAATAAATTTAGAGAGAAATTGAGATAAGTGAATCATAAAAATGAAATTTTTAGCAAGTAAATGAGGCAGCGAAGTGGATAGAGATACGAATACGGTTTTATCTTTGAAACGACGTACAAAATTGAGATAAATTATTAATTCAAGTTTGCGGAAATATTGAAATGAAGGAGAGCGAGAGAGAGAGAAGGCGGTCGGGAAAGTGTGCGTGCACTGTGTCGATCTGGATTTAATCTAAAAGGTAAAATTGCAAAAAGTTGAAGAGAAATTATAAATTGAAATGGCAAAAAATAATCGAGATAACGGACACGAAAATGTTATCGACAAATTAGTTGTTAATGAGGATGATAAATCGATAAAGAAGGGCGAATTGCATTTTTGGAATTAAATGTATATACCCGATAGAAAGGAGGAAAGAGATAAAACGTTGCGGCTTGATTTTGTGTTGAATGTGTAACATTTTTAGTAAAAATGTATGTGGAGTAACGAGCCGGACAGACTTGTGCATCGCTCGTGCCGCGCGTGAGTTTTATCACAATAGGGATGAGCACTCGTCGAGTGATACTTCCGACAAGGCTAGCCACTACTGAAATAGATTAAGATCCTCGTCATTGTGGCCGTTCGAGACGAGTCGGCGAGCGCCTATACACACACGGAAAGGCACGTTATTTCAGAGAGAGTACGTGACATCACACATTATTCGACATTATCTCATCTCCTTCTCCCTTTTTTCTATCTCGTGGATTGAACTTAAAAAGCGGCGACACTCAAAGTTCCGCCGAAAGAAAAGCGTCAGACGCAATCTAACGAAACTATGAAAACAATTAGCGCACCAATTCAAACGTTGAAATATTGAATAAAATAATTTCATAGGAAGGCATGGCACTGAAGTTCGCAACGTTGAGATTCAACGAAAAATACGTTTTTCTATTAATTGTTCGTTCAATTTTTAAAATCACGACAAATTTCCTGCCAATTTTCTCTTTGGATCCTAAAAAAAATTCTTTTTCATTGTCCTGGCCAAATGTTCAATAAGAATCTCCGGCCGAGCTCGAGAGAAAACAGAATTTCGTTGCATTCCAACGATGCAAACTTCAGCTTCGTTAGGAAGGCATGGATTTGGCAAAGAAAATCAAAACCACGAGCCCTGAAGAATTTCCACATTGCTCGCTGTTCTTTTTTCGTTACGACGAATTAACTGAGTAGCTTCGAAAGGGACGAAGAAAAAATGAAAGAAAGCACGACCGTTGAATTCCAACAACTTTTACCCGATATTTCTTCAAACGCATATGACCAGTCACGTTTTTTCGGCTTGACTGACCAATTCCGTGTCTTTCCTCGTGGTCAAGAGCTCATCGGAACCTATCGATCTGTGTAAGCTCTTCGACAGATCATTCCACGTCTCGAAACAGTCTGCGGAATGGAATTTCTCTATCGTAGCTTTACCCAAACGCCCTTGTGCACAGCATTCAGTCAAGTGGAAGAATCATCACTGTTTAGCAGCGAGAAAAATCTTGCTAGCCCTTTTAAGATTCTTCTTTTTACCAGAAATATTTTACTGACTCGACATTTTTCGGAAAAATACGAACCATCGCTATTAAATTTTCCCGAAAATAATTACGAGTCCCAATGAACGAAACCTTGAATTTTATTCTCACAAAAATACAAACAAAATCTATGGATTTTCCAGTCGATCCGATTAAACAAAAGGCTTGCGGAATTATTTGACATTTATATTTTTTGAACAACACTCTTCGTTCGAAAATTGCGTATGTTTGCGATAAAACTGCGTACGTCTTTTTTTCACTAATTACATTAATAGAATTATTAAATCGTCACAAACTCCATTCAGACGCGGATGAAAGAAAAATGGAGTTGGGCATGAAACTCCTGTCCAAATATTACTCCCTTTTGTGAGGGGATACATTATATTTATATACACGAGCCCCGGGGCTGTATGTTCGCTGTATATATGATTTTGGGATTGACAAACGTATAACCGGCCGGTCACGGTATTCCGATTAGGCATATGTACACAGAAAGGGTTGTCTATACACAAGGACTGTTTGGAATCCGATCTAGTCCGGGAAACAAATAAAACCTGCTGTACACAAACCACAATGTGAAAAATCGGATTACATCGAGCTTATTCGAAATAACGTGTAATCACAATAATTAAATAAATAAGTGCGATTACAGCAAGAGGGTTCCTGGGAGACTGGGAAAAACCCCCATTGCCAGGTTAGGTAGTTGCTTAACGTTTGAAATAAAGTTGTCGATTGAAAAAGTGCAAAACTACGATTTTCGTTAAATAAGTTTCTCCTCATTGCTTTTCGCTATCTTGGAGCTCTCGAGCGTTTGTCATAGAAAAATATTAATTCCAGATCGTGCAGCTAGCGATTGGACTAAAATTAAAATGTTACAAGTTTCGCTGTTCGCGATCGGGACGTGTGTGTTCACGAGGTGAATTTTTCGCTCAGGCAGAGAAAACTCACGGCAGCTGCTCGCAAGTCAGCTGGTTTTATGGCGCATTAAAAATCGCGTTTTTTTAGTCGGTATCCTTCCATACCACCCTCGAAAAGTTTTGTTCGTGATAAAATGAGGCGGAGCGGGAGGAAAAGAGAGAAGATACTGAATCAGCATCACTTTCCTCTCGCACTCTTTGATTCGCTGATTTCTTCAGTGGCGTACGAGTTTCCACGCGGCAAATCGATACGCCACGACTCGCTCTTTCCTTTCTTAACGTTTCACGAAAGAACCCATTACGGATTTTCATTCAAGAGAGAGAGGGAGAGAGCAGCGAAGATTTATGCCTCGCAATTATGCACAATTTTTTTTACCGATTCAAACGACTTGTCCAACGTAAGAGGCATGCTGGAGCGTTGCTGTTGTAACTGAACCTTATGTTTTTAACCCAACTCTTGAGGGTTATACTTTTACGATCGCCGGAGCAGCGAGGAATGAGCTTGAAAAACTGACTCTGCTAATATTAGCCTTACAAAGTGATGGTTAATTTAATTTTTCGAAAATGTTCATCACGATCAAAAGCAATGCTCGATACTTTATGAGCTTCGAATAAATCTTGCAGCTTTAATTTTCTTCTATTTTCTCATTGTTGTTTACATTGTCGCCATAATATCAGTCAATTTTTGGCCTTGCAATAAAAATTGTGCACACTCCAACGCGAGCCTGAGACGTTTGTAAATATTGCTGACTCGCGTGAAAAATCACTTTGGTGCGTATTAAATGTCAACTTGAGTGGAAAATGGTGGAAAAATGTTGAGCCGAAAATTGAGATTAATGGGAGGAGATTTTTGAAGCAGGAGAAAAGTAGTTTCTCGTATATAAATGCAGCTCGACAGTGTGAATACAATGTACGATTAAAGGGGTGGCTGAACTTTGACGACGAGGTACAGTGCTCGAGAAACGTCACATCGCGTGGGCGGTCACGTGTTCGCTCATAGATCAATTTTATTTATAGAAATTATTTCTATTATTCAGTTTGAACAACAGTAAGATAAATGGAGGGATTGAATAAAGCGAAAACCTACCTCTCGGAAGATTGTGTTACTCTTTGAGTTTTCAACAAAGTTTGAAATTATTGTTGTCGTTGCTGTTTATGATTTAAAAGAAAAAATCACATTCTCGTTGGATCGTTCGTGTCCGTTTGGGTTCGCGTGTCCTCTCAGTCACGATCGATGTTCCGATTATGAGGCTCATCGACATTTGTCACTGCATTCACTCCGCTCGATCGTGATAAATGATTTATAAATGTTGCTTTGATGAAGAGACGAGAAAAAAGTGGAAAAAATCACGGTCCTCTCCACATGTCCTCGATCGCAATTATATCCACGACGATAAACACACATTACACGCGCACGTATGTTCGTACACGATATTCAATACGTTCGTATCTACGTATGAAATAATATACATGTATAATTCGTAGCTGGGAAACTTGAGCGTGGTTGGTGCATTAAAAGACCTCGTTATTTCAATTGGTATGATTAATCGAAACGAGATGGATGCTGTGTGCCCCTCTCTCCATTAACACCACTTATTTACTATTGAAAGAAATTAATCTTTCTTTTTCTTTCTTATTTTCTTCTTCTTCTTCTTTTCATGCACTTCCCCCGGGATTCTCGGCCGACTGACTCTTTTATGATGCACTCTGTTCCTTCTATTTCATTTTTCCTCGCGGTTCTCTCTCAAAATAATGATTTCTAACGAGGGACCAAGAAGAGTTGTAACCAAAGTCTCGGAGGGATGCACTCGCGAAAGGATTCCAAGAGAATCTCCAAAAAAAAAGTGTATCGATAAATATTTCAAATTTTCGTGCTGATTTTATAAATTCCGAAAAAAAAACAAAAGTTTATTTTGGAATTTTTATTTTTTTTCACCGATCGAGTCGACGAATATATTAGAAATTTGGTAAGGGCTGATGCGCGAGTTTCGGTGGTTGCTACGACCTTACAGCCTGGTGACCATCGCAACACTGAGCTCACTTGGACTCTCTTGCCTCTCGTGAGCCATGGGGAGCTTCGGAGTGTCCCGCGCTCTTGCCACAGCATGTCGATGTGCATATATATATAGATATGTACTAGATTCCCAAGCTGTGTGCCGAGTCTCTTCGTGGTTTTCCCTCTTTCTCTCTCCTGCTCCTTCATCCCAGAGCACACTTACTACTCCGCCGCCACGCACGTGGACCCCGGCAAAATACACGGAAACACACGCACGAGAATTCATACACCGCCCCCTCCCTTTTCTCCAATAGAAAAGGGACGCACGCGCGTCGATCAAAGATTATAATAAAATATATACATATATATAATTCCATTGGATTTTTAGGCTCGGCTTTTCTCTCGCTCGTCTTTCCACTCCAAGTACTTCTCTGCTGTATGCTCCTCCTCTCTCGTCCTCTCGCTGTCTCTTTCCCTCCC
>JBAJMU010000007.1:2562209-2662545 GCA_037952995.1 Hyposoter didymator
ATTTTTTTTTTTTTTTTTTTTTTATAGAGACCAAAGATTGAGGGTGGAGCAGATTACGAGCAGAACGCGAGGAATTCCATTCCATCGCTATGCAATAAGAATATTCGAGTTTCTCCGCGGTCACCATTTTTTTTTTAAGTGTCTATTTTTATGATGATCCCCGATTGATTGATCGCATGCTCTTTTCCGGGGATTTAGATCTTCGGAGAATTCGTTCGGTAAACGCAAGGTAAATATTCTTCGTTCGTTATTAACCCTTCGATGACACGCTTGGACGTGGCTACTGCATCGACGCTCCGGGTCTATTTGACCCGGAATGTCTGGAGAAACTTGATATTCAAAATGTGCTCATCATTTTTCACCCACGCACTTAGTTACGCAATATTCAAATAAAAATTTCCACCGCGTTTTATAAAAAAACTTGGGGCCCGCATTCGTTTACGAATCGCGATCGCGATTGGCTCAAATTTTCGAGTTTTCAGATCTTTTTTTCAAGCCACTGTCGAAAGCCAATAATTCGCCAAGATCTACGATATTTTCTATAACTACGGAGATTTCTGATTGGAAAATATGCTGATGAATTTATTTATGCGCGAGAGTAGTTGTAACTATGGGGATTCTGGACCAAGTGGAGGTGAGGGGTATGCGGTGGCGGGGGAGGTGGAGTCCCNCGCGAGGATTATCAACACGAGAGATTATTCGGCAATAATCGACTCGTTGAAAAATTTTCGTATCAAGATGAAAGTTGGTAAAGTCGTTTTTTACCAGATTTGTTTAGAATCATAACTATTAACGATCGAAAAGGTGAAAAAAAGGCTTCGTCACCGGGACGATATGTTGAAAGGAAAAATATGTAGAGTGTGGCTTTGGAATAAGCGGCAAAATTCATTTGAGGATTATCGGACGTTTGACCCTACCCTCCGCGGTATGTAACTTTCTTACATGCATATTAAACATTTATCATCGATACATAGATATATACTTGAAAATGTATACACGCGTGCTAGTAACGAGGTCTAAACTCGTAGGGGCAGAGTTTGCCAAGATTTTACGATCCCAGGAAGACTCTTTCGCGGCTATGGACATCAATATCCTCATATTTATCGCATATGCATATATTATACGGTAAATATACATAGTTGAGCTCTTCGGGGCTAAAAGGCATGATAAAGATGGAAGGGAGAGAAAGGATTGAGATGGATCGAATAGAAATGCAAATTTGACGAGTGTGTGCGATTTCATGAAAAACAAAAAAAAATCATCATTATATACGTGAGTCGCGAGGTAAATCGTTGAGGGAGCAAGCGAGAAATCTTTTCTCCCTTTTGATGGGCGCGGTTGTTGGCGGCAAACATCACTTCGATGAGTTCCATGCCATTCGATCCTGCATCCTGCATCCCTGATTCATTTTTTTCTTCGTTTCGTCGCGTTCCCGATGTCATGCAATCGTCTCTTCGTGCCCTTTCACGCTCTCACCAATACTCACTGCTGTATATATATCCAAATACGTAATTTATTCGTGATAAGCGTGGCCGATCGAGTGTAAAATGACAAGCGAAACCAATCGTTACGCCCATTACTTTATTGTATACTCATATCCAATCAGGATGGAGAAAAATACCGATAAAAACGAGGCAATGAGATGATGCTCGTTTTTTTATTTTTTTTTCCTCATTTGTACTTCATTCGAATCCATCGCGACCGATATCTTCTGGATCCAGGACTTTGGAACGTTTGAATATAAAAAAGAATATTGCAATGATTTTACTTTGTCGCCTTTCCCGCAAATTTGACACGAGAATCGTCGATCGAGTTATACACGAAAATGTTACAGTCAAATTCTTTTGAAAAGTCGAAAGGTTCATCCATGTTATTTGAAATGTTCGGTAGTTGGTTTCGTCGAAGAATATATAAGACGAAGTGGGTGGCTAAACGCGAAATTTCACGGTTCGCTTTTGTTTATTCTACGTTGCTGCTGCCACCAACCGACAATATATCTACAAAGCAACGGCCGCAGTAAGAGAGAACGAACGAAAAGAGAGAGAGAGAGAGCGAGAGGGAAAAATGAAGAGTTAGCTAAACGACCAGTCCAGCGACAAGATAAACTGTTCCTCGAGGATTTTGCACGTGTCAGCACAACGGAGGCTCCCTCGATTCTGAGCATCTGGGGGTTTTCCAAATTTTTTTCTCACACATATCTCAATCCCTCTCGTTGCATTCTTTTATTCTCATAATTTACAGCGAGACCGTTCCAATAGGACTCGAATATATTCAGCACGTGTTAAACAACTCGTGCCAAATCACGTCGCTCGAACATTAAGCCAAATTTTCCAATGAAAACAAGAAAAAAACGTCATCTCTATCGATAAGCAGTTATGAAATTTCATTTACATTTCTCGCAATTACGAGGATTTTTTTTAGGGGTGTTCGAATATTTGAAAACTTCGCATATTCGGCATCAAATCGAATCGAATTGTTTGATTCGAATTTCAAACCGAATATTCGATGTTTCGAGTATTCGATTATTTTTCGAATATTCGATTTTTTTCTGGAATATTCGATTTTCTTTCGAATATTCAAATATTTGAAAATTTAAGAAATACTTGAAAATTGCTCGAATATTCTATTCGAAAATCGAATTGAAAATTCATCAAATATTCGGAAATTTATCGAATACTCGAAAATTCGACGAATATTCGATTCAAAAATCGAATATTCGACTAAAAAATCGAATATTCGATTCGAAAATCGAATCGAATTTCAATATTCGATTCGATTCGATTCGATTCGATTCGAACACTATTCGCACACCCCTAATTTTTTTTTTACTTTTATATATTTTTTAATTGACGAAACCAAGTTTTTTTAGGGGCTAAAGATTTCTAGCTATACGCATAATCGTCGAATGCATACCGCGTGCACAAAAGCAGTCGGGTGTGGTCGCATGGGATATACAGGTGCACGCGGTCGTTGAGTTACGAGGGAGGGACTAAAAAGTGAGAGAAACGACATAGTCCGAAGAAGCCTCGGGGGATTTGTGAACGAGATTCCAGATAAACTTGTTCGTTAACCCATCACAGACTCACTAACATCACTCGGATTGGTCATTATCTTTTATCGATCATAAATTCAATTTTTGTTGATATTTTAACACTTAAAAAACTTTTAGACTGGAGGAAAACAAAATAAACTATTTTTATTGATAGGATAAATTTTTACCGACGTTTTCATCGTTTGAGAATTATCGTATCTTTGAAAATATATGCAAAGTGTTGGCTTTCGAAGGAGAAATAAAAAGCTAATTAATTGACTAATGATAAGAGCTGAATTTAGATAAAAACCATAAATTTATTAATTCAATTGGAAGATTTAAAAACGTTGCTATATTTTTCCATGATTCTTGTCCGCAATATGCTTCCGCGTTCGCCGTTATTTTTTAAAGAGTGTCGAGAAATTCATCACTTTGAATGTCGTTTCGACACCTTAACGAAATTTCGGCTCTCTCCAAGAAAATGTGAGTGCAATTCTTTCCCCGCCGCCTCGGTAAAGACAATATTTTGAGCGATAACATCTCAAGATGGTACTTTGGATAGGCATGTACTCGTGCAAGCAAGAGCAGGAAGAGGGTCCTCGATGGCACAGTCAAGAAAACACACACTTTTAATTTTTTTTTTCCATTTGAAAACGGTCGCTTGTCCAATGGATGCCCATAAAGGCGAGAATAAGGAAGAAAGTTTCGAAATGTCTCGTTCGCTGTCTTTTCATATGGAAAATCTGAGTGGCTCGTGTCTCTTGGCATTTGTTCATGTAATGTTTGATTTCATTTATGTTTTATTTGTTTTTTCAAAATAACGCAGTTATGGTACGAGTGGACAGTTGAGCAGCTATAAGTGGTAAAAAGTGTATGGAGGAAATGAAATGACGAGAAGAAGTTGTTGCTTCTCTCGTGTCTCCCCGTTACGCTTCCCTTGCTCGCTGATGAAGAGGCAAAGATTCAAAGGGACTCGTCGACGTACATATACACACAACTTTCTTATTTTTCTTATCCTGCCTCTTCTTCTTCGTTTCTTCATCCTCGTTTTCTCCGACCACTGTAGCGGGATTTACACACGTGCGATCGATGAATAGAATATTTTATTCGAAAGAATTTTTTCTCTTTCATGTTAAAACTTTACCTTTTGCTACCGATACGAAAATATTGTCGTGACGCAACGAAAGACAGAAAATGTATTAGAAAAAATTCTGTAAGGCCACGTCGTACTCGCAATTAAAAATATTAGAAAAAACGCCGCGGGAGTCACGTGCGCCCTACTCTCTTGTATTGTGAATAGTATCTCAAAGATGATAACATGCAACGCACAACTGAACTGACTGAACCTAGCGATCGTGATGCAACAAAGCAGCGAAGCTTAAAAAAACAAAAACGCTGCAAATTTCAATTTGTTTCGAGGCAGAAATAGACTCCGCGGATTCATCAAAACGCAGAATTTTGAATCGCGCCCTCGGTTTGAAAAAGGAAATGAATAATATGATTTTCGGGGGCAAACCCTTAATGTTTATTACATGCATAAACGTGGCTCGTCTCTGGAAAAATAAATAAATAATTGCGTAAGGATTCGCGTGGGAGTGATTTGATTTTTTTTTCGTCGAGTCACGTTCTGTGTCACCGGTAAATCGTGCTTGAAGACGTTCTTGGAGAGCCCTTTTTCATTTCTTTTATGTTTCCCTTCCGCCGTGTATCATACTTCTTATTCGCCCATCTCGCTTTTCTCTAAAGTTTCTCGCGAAACCCACGTGATTTGTTGCTGCTGAGCTTACCGCGAGACCCGTGCCAAAAAATGTTGAACGTTATTTATTTTTGCATTTGCTTCATTCTTTGGGAACGGTACGAAATTCATTTTTATCGTTCGTTTTGGACATTTCCATTTTCAATTCCAACTACAAATTTCTCAATTTTTTTCGAACATTATTCGAAACGAATACAAACTTTATTTGGTTTGAAAATGTGTGTGAACGATTGTCTTTCTTGCTGTGGGCCCTGAACAACTTCTGGAATTCTGGATATAGAATCGAACGACTTTTCAACGGAGGAAGCAGGCAAAAGAAAAAAATGGATACACTATCGAAACGACGATGCATATAGAAAGATTCAGTCCTCTGCCTTTTAGTATAACTCTTGTCCTTTTCATATTGAATCGAGGCGACGAAGAAAGCCAAAGGCTTTGAACCAAAAGGCCCGAAATTTCGGTACTGCAAGTTAAGCCCTCACGTTTCTCAGCTCCGTGTATATAATTCAGCTCTGAGACGATGTGTAACTTGAAGAGCCCTGCACGGACCTTCGACTTCCATAAACCAATATAATGATTTCGTGGAATACATTTTGAGATTCTCAAGTGAGATGGAGAAAGTAGACCTAAATTTCGTGTCCTATATTTTCTGTAAGTGTCGTCTATGCCTCCCTTTCCCCTGCCTCATTTCTCTTTCACACGCCATCCTTCTTTTCGTCTCACTCCACGCGTAATGTATCGTGTATCCCTGGATAAACATACGCGAGAGCAGAGCTCTCCAAACCGTAATTTCTTTGGCTTTTAGTTTCTCGCACTGCTGCGGCGCTTGTCTACGTCGAAACCATTTACAGTCCCTCTTCGAAATTATGTATATACGCAGGGTGTCTCACGAGATATCGTCATTGCCGTGTGTTTGGTACAGTTTGGTACCGTTTTTCCGAACCGGAATAGTTGTCGATGGTTTTTTATTGGCAACGTTGGCAGAACCCTTTTACAGAGTTTTCTGGCAAAACGATGAGACATAGGACAAAAGTGTATAGGACTGATTTTGTAGAGCATTGAATTTCCTACAAAAAACTCACCGATTGAGTTTCTCTATCGACCATAGTTTAGTCTCTAGAGCAGATCGAAAACGCGGATCTAAAGCTATAAATTAGGCTCTTTCAAGACGCGCTAACGACCAGAATATTGCAGATACAAATACACAGTCGGGAACTTTTTTGTAGGAAATTCAATGCTCTACAATTTTGGTCCTATGAACTTTCACCCAATTTTCAATCGCTTGGCCAGGATGCCCTGTCAAAGGTTGCTGCTTCGTCGACGTGAACTTATCAGCATTGAGGTCGTTTAAAAAACGTTATAACCATCTGTGGTAGGACACCCTCTATAAATACGTCAGTTTGGAGCTAAGAATTGTAGCTAGCCAACTGGACGAACATCTCGAATGAATATTAATCGTTTGGTTGGGTCCAGAGTATTACAAAGATCAGAGGTCTGGAAAACGTTGGAACCCGAGCTCCGACGAGAATTATTATTCACCGACGAAAAGCGTTTGCTCGATGTTTCTACAGCGTGGCACATAAAATAAGTACATCAGCAAGTGCATATTGTCCTACAAGCAAAAAGAATCTTTTATAAATCAAAAATGGAAGCAAAGCAGCAGGTTAATCCGCCCGATTTATTGAAGCATGGCCAAACGATTTCGCTCGCTTTCTTTTGTGTTCGCTAAAAACCGACATATGTACATCACGATCCAAGATCGTTCCTCTCTCATTACGAAATTATTAAGTGGCGGAAAGATTGCCAGACGGAGAGCGTAGACTGCTCCGTATAAAAAAGTAGACGCACACAAAGATAAATAAATTGGTAAACACACACATACGACCCTGCATTGAGTACAAACCCAAGAGTCAAAAGCCGGAGGTTAGTCGCACCGTTTTCGCGATCACGTAATTTTACGCTCGTTGAACGCAATGCATTCACCTCCACCGCAAAATTTGAATCTTCTTACGAACGATCGGTTCATAAAATTCAGTTCAATGATAAATTCCTGAACACCGCAGGACTTTCTTTCGACTTTCGTGTGCGAATTTCACAAGTGGACAAAAATAAACCAGCAAAAAGTATCGTGCGGTCTTTTTTATTCGCCGGAACATAGCGAAATGAAATTATTGCTCCTTTTATAGTCCGGCCCTCGGATACTCGAGTGCGTAATTCGAACCGCGAGTTTAGAGCTTCGGAAAGAAAAAGAAAAAAAAAAAAAATGGCGAACCCTCGAACGACTGCATGGGCCCGTTATTGCGTTCGGGACAGAAACGCGAAAGAGAATTCGATAGAGAGCACTTGTGCACGAGAATAGTTGATATGTGCAGCGCAACAGCAGTGCGCCCCAGTGTGCATCAGTGTGTATACATGAGCGAGTATATACATATACGAATATGTGTATAACATTAAATATATAATAGTAAAACGGGTGTGGATTCTTTTTTCCTCTCAGCATACATGCCTTTTCTCTTTTTTCAACTCTTTTTGTTTTTTTTTTGTTTTTTTTTTCCCTACACGTCGAGGACCATCCGTCGTTTCGGATTCAACCGGAAGTCCTCGTTGATAGTACGTACTTCCGTTCGATTATTCTGTTTTTCACACTATCGTCTAAAACACACCAAGTCTTTTTTGTCTCTCTTTTTTTATATTTTCAGGTATTCGTGCACATGCGCGCGCGTTGAAAATGTTAGATCGCGTTTGTGTGGTTGCCTCGTGCCATCCTCTCTCCCTCTGTTCACATTCGTCACGATGCGACACACTTTTTTATAAACATTTTTCGAACCTGTGCCCCGTGTCAGCGAGATCGCGCTCGCCCTTTTACAACCGGCACACGTGATTATCAGTGATAACAAAAAAAGTAATATGCTGGAAAACAACCGTCACGGATGCTTCGTTTTATTACATCGAGGGTCTGCTGCTGCGGAGGGCAATCTGTACTTTCATTTTTCGTCCTAATTTTCGTCATTAGTCTTCCAAATGGGAGAGTTTGTGCGCATCATGCTCTTAAAACTCGCGAGATGAGTTTTTCACGCCGAAGAATGTGCATCGTCGCTATACAGCTCGCGTTAAGCAAGACCGACGGAGAATAGAAAAGAGAGCGACATGCAACGAGCGAGAAAGAGTCCCCGCATGTGTCTCGCTTTGCAAAGTTGAAAATATCCAGACCACTGCTCTCTTGTGTTCACTCTCTAACTAGTGGCGGAGAGCTGCAGGCGTGGCGCATTATGTGCTTTTTTGTTTCGTTCTGTTTCTTTTTTTTTTTTCTTTTTTTTTCTTTGGTTTCGGCTCGTCCCCGGGCGTGATGCAGTCTCGAGCGTGAAATGACCTATGCAAAAGGCGTCGCTATATGTACACGAGCAGGGTAGAGAAATGTGTACGCGTCGCGTCGTATACGAAACACGAGCAACACAAAATGTTTTGCTGTCTATGGTATGCAAGAGTCTCGTGGAATATCTCGCGAGATGCGAACGCAACTGGGAACACCCTGACAGTATCCCGTGAGCAACGAGCGATTTCACGACGATTCATCCTCGCCTAACAGGCCTAAGACGACGGGACACCATTTTTATTTTACTTTTATGAAACTTCTGACGGAACAAGGTCGCGTGTGTATCGTCATTTTCAAGGTCGCTCGCGCGACAGTTTCAGAACCGGACACTCTGCTCGAACGTGTATTGAGCTTTTCAAATTCGTACTTCAAGCAGTTTTGTCCTCCGTTTGTTCTTATCAACGCGTCACATCGATCGATCACATTTTTATCAATTTGTATATGCCCGTTTTATCGATTTTATTTTCCGTCCGCTGTGCCTGCGGTAGCGAATTATTCATTTCCATTGAATTATTCGTTCATTCATTTTGTCTCGAAAGTATAACTCATTAGCCTTAAGGTATAACTATCGCAGAATGGGTTGATTTAGGATTTTCTTGAAATTTAGTGTAAATATTCTTGACATTAAAACGAACAACTTTCCTATGAGACGAAACATTTTCTGCCGTCTAGAATTTGAGATATTTCATTTCCAATTTTATATTTTTCCCATCTAAACGCATGTAAATTGAAGTGACGTTTCGTTAAAAAAGTTGCAAGAAAAAACAAAAGAAACGCGACTTCAATTTACATGCGTTTAGATGGGAAAAATATAAAATTGGAAATGAAATATCTCAAATTCTAGACGGCAGAAAATGTTTTATCTCATAGGAAAGTTGTTCGTTATAATGTCAAGAATATTTACACTAAATTTCAAGAAAATCCTAAATCAACCCATTCTGCGATAGTTATACCTTAATGGAGAAATAATCGATTTATTAAAAATTGATTTAGTTGCGCGTTATTTATAAAACGTGACCAAACCGTATGAATAGAATTTCCATTCATGTCGTTCGTTCGCGTACTTTCCCCTGCTGTCGCGATTGATGAAACAATCTTCTGCGTTCAAAGCAAATAAGCAGTACACTCGATTCCCTCGTGGGCGGCAGTCTCAGATCCTCGCTCGTCGTTGGTATTATCGCCTGAGAAGGATGTTTTCTCTCCTATGGCGACAAGTACGTCTTTGGTAGAAAGTTGTGAACGTCGACGCGGACTTGGGACCACCCGTTGGTTGAATCATCTCGAGAACAATTAATCTGAAGGATTTTCGCTCTCTCGCGTACGTAACGGCGCTTCTTTTGTTGGGAAAATACTGAGCAGAGTGGGAAGCTCGAATTATTTCATACGGAATCCGAAAAAGCTATAGCGAGAGCTAACGAAAGCAAAGCCGCGGCGAGGGAACGGCGGTGAGACTGGGAGGAAGACGAAAAAGAAGAAAAAGACTTTTGCCAAACTTCGATTTTTCGAGCACCGCGTGTCACCTGCGTCTGACGTGTTTCTACCAGAGAAAACTCTATCGCTCTGTCGTTCACAAGTGTGCCCTTCTCATTCTTCCCCATTCTTCCCTCTCGATCTCCCTTTCTGTCGTTTTTCTCATCATTCTCTGGTCAAAAGCCTGCTGGACCAGTGTCTCGCACGCTTTTCTTCTTTTTCACTTGACGCGCGAGGAAAAGTCAAACCCCGAAGTGTTTTCGTTTCTCATCGTGTATACAAACTCACGAGACCGCTTATATTCCGATTTTTAATATCCCTCAAAATACCGTCTGCAAAAGTCGAAATAATAATACGTTTTTGACGTCGTTGAACCAGAAAATTTACACTTTTCAATGGCAAAGAATTTTCCACTTCGAGCTTGGAAAATACGAAGAAAGTGGAATCGTTCGGAAAATCAATTACGAGTCAAAAATGAGTTTAGCGATGTTGAGTTAAACTTTGGCAATAATCCAACGCGATATTTTCCTCATTCGGCCACATCCCCAAAAATCCCATGTGCTCGTCAAAACTCCTCGGGCGTTGAGAGTCAACATCTTCATTAACCTTTTTCGGTGTTCTCTCCTCCGGATGGTGCGTGACTTTGACGAGGATCGAATAATTTGCGTTCACGCGTTCCTCCAAACCTCCACTCTTTGGTGGATAATGCTTGGGAGGTCTGCGTATTACGAACATTTTTACGTCTAAAAAGTTGAAAAAATCAAAAACAAAAACTTTGCATCGCGTGAGAGCCTCTAAACAATTCTATCCTCACTCCCTGCTCATTCACGTTCAATTCGTCGGACTATTGTCCAAAGAATCACTCAACCCATTCGCGTGCAGGAAAAAAATTAAACATTTTATTTTTTTTTGAAAAATTTGGAAAAATCTTTTTTGGCAATTTCCCTCATCCGATTTCTTGATGAGCAACGTTTTGTTTATTTATTTTTGAGAATCGAGAACGTCGGCGATTTTTCAGACTCGAATGCAATGAAAAGTTTAGCTGAAAACAAATAACAGCAAATCCTCCATTTTATTGTTATTGACGGAAAATAGTTCGTTTCACTTTTGAAAAACTAGCGATTTGGAATAGTGAAAATGGATTTTTCGTGAAAAAGAGAAACTAAGAAAAAAAATGTGGTTCATATGCGAAAAGTGCACAAGGGGCGATGTACGAATGGTATTTGAATCTTTGTACGGACGATTGCATTCAATGTCGAATAGTATCGCGTAAACACTTTGATCTTCGTTGGAATAATATATATATGTAGTTATAACCCAGAGGCGAAATTCATGTTCGCAATCTCCCCTTTTGCCATGCCCTATACAAGCTAATGGAAAATGTTTGCCAGTCTAGTAATCCGCAGCAATAACGAGAGGATTTTCCATAGATACTTCGTATTTACACGCTCCGAAGGATATTCGCTTTTCCCATGTGTATTACGTGTTCTTCGATCCACTCAAAACCAACGATTTCAGATTCGTATGCACATTACTCAGAGAATTTGTTATTTCGTGCTGGCGAACTCATATTTTTCCATCGAAATCCATCGTTTTATCTCTGTGTTTGCTTCAATCGCGAAGCTCGTGCATTTTCCAATTTCATTGTAAACCGAGAGAAGCACACTTGGTTTTCGTGCGATAATTATTTCGTCATCGACATCCATATGCTGCGGGGAAACTTTTCAATATTTTAATCGCAATTTCAATCAAACGGATCCAATAATTCATTACGACTCTTTTATTTTTTTTATACACGGCGAAGCTTCGTCAGGAATAGAAAAGAAATGAAAAGACCCAGGAACATTGTTCTGTGTGTGATTTAATCGTGTTTATTCAAGAATGAGATCCTTGGGTTTTTACGATCGGTTTGACTCGCCGTCCAAGTCTGTGGTGATGGACCGTAGGTCGGGAGAAAGAGTAGAAAAGGAAAAAGAAGAGAAACAAAACAGAGTACCACACACGCTTTTGTGCGTCCCCTTCAGACTTGGCGCCGCGGTAATAAGCTCGAGGGTCGAAACGACAACGAAAATGCGTCTCTCTATAGGGCCACCCTCGGAGAGCACGAAAATCACACATCGTTCGCGACCCTTACTATACTTTTCATCCGGTCCCTGTCTTGCTCACTCTCTTCGCTTCTAATAGAACTTTTTGCTCCTCCCAAGCCTTTTGCATCTTCCGTTTGCTCCTAGCTAAATAATAAAATTCCTTGCGAAACCTTTCCGCTGGTGTAAAGCTTCGTTCCGGTATTGCGACCAATAAACATTGTCAGCTGGTGAAATTAAGGGCGCTGTGAGAGTAAAATTCATTCCAACCACGTTCGCCAAATTCCTCTGGCACTTGAGTCATTATTTTTTAAACTTTCTTCAACCATAAAAACCGATGCTTGCTCACGTATAAATAAATTTTATTTCAACACGCGGAAGCACGCACAAAATCGTCTTCGATGAACGTTTCCTTGGATTACTTTTTACGATTTTACCACAAACTTTTGAATCCTTCTCTACACACTGAAACGATTCTCATAAAGTCTATTAGTTTTTCGCATTTATTTATTCTCAGCTGGCAGTGATAAAATTCACAATTTCGACGTCGAACAAATGCGAAAATCTATTCATCGGTTAAAAACGATAAAGATCATAAATCTTGGTCTTGTCGCTTGAGAGCCCTTGAGAAAAATGGTCTTAAAACGCCTTTTTCGATCGCTTGCCACAGCGTGTCTTATTTTTACCAACTCCAACGAGAATTATGAGAAGACGCTTATCTCGCGCGATGTTTCGTCGCTCCAAAGTCCGGATTTAACATAATGTATAACGACTTGTACAATAAATATCGTTGCTATGGTTTTTTTCTTACACATTTCACTCCACAAAGTCCGCGGCAGCTAAATCCTCCACGAATCATTTTCACTACGCTCAAGTGATTAAATGACGAGAAATTATTTATCCAAGCGTATGCGCAGGCACTTGAACATTTTTTTCATAATAATATAATCTTTATTTTTAATATGGCAATAAATATCCCTCAACCCTTCACTGGGAATGAATATTTTTGTTAAAAATCGTCGATATTTTGTTGAACACGGTAAACTAAATATTTATTTGATAATTTCAAAATCTTCGTTACTTTGGCAGTATATTTTGTTTCTAACGGAATTGACAGCGAAATTTACGAGTGGAACGACAAATAATTGCTCCCGAAGAGACTGTCTAAAATATTTCTTGCTGCAATGACACAATTTTTCGGATTATTCAAACAAAACGTTTAGTCGTACGTATCGAACAAAATATCCATCTTTTCCAACAAAATTTTGTTTTCAGTGTCCTGCTGGTGCGACGTGCTTTGTCCCAATTCGGTTCTTTCAAGTTTATTAATTTTCAGGCGTTATTTCCAAAATAAATACCAGAATTTTAGTTTTACGTGGCAACGGTGAAACTTTAGTAACACCCGAAAAATTAGTTTTTCAAGGGACGAACTGTCCAAGTTGCCACAGACGTCGTGGTGGGCGGCGAACAAGAGTGTTGTGTACGCGGCAAGAGAATGAACGCCACACGCGGATTTCTTATATTCTCCGAAGTTGCGAGGAGCCGAGTCCGACAAATCTAATAAAGGGGTTATTTTACAAAACCCCCGAGGGCCACCGGCGTAAACGTGTGTAAGGAAAAAAAAAAAAAAACAAAAAAAACAAAACTGAACAAGAAAATGAAGAAAAAGTGAGAACGAATCTCGGACGTTGGAGCAGCCATTTGGACAAATTGACCTATCTCCGCTCTATGCTTAAGGGCATTTTGTCCCATTCGCTCGACAATTATCAAATTAACTTAATATTTATGATCGAACCTAATATCCGACCGGTGTGCCAAAAAAAGGCGACGTGCAGCGTTTCTATCGTACATCACTCTTTTCTTTATAACTGCAACCAACATCATCATCATTCATCATTAGCATTTTTTTCATTCTGTTTTCTCGCGTCATTCGCGACCGGTTGTAGATTCCGCGTATAGAAGCGCTGGATTGCATGCGCGCCTTGAAACAAAATATAGACAATAACTTTTTCAATCATTTCTCAACGTACCAGTTAAAGTTTCGATGTTTTTTTTATTTTCGGGTACGAAGGTTAAGTACAAAAAGCGTTGTCCTTTGAAAAATAATCGTTATCAATTTTGACAGTTTGAATATTTGGACCAAACAATTATGGCGTGCATGCGAGAAGGTCTATGAAAAAGAAGCATGTCTCGCGTGGTGTTAGAAGTGAAGGAGCTTTTTCGATTTGATCCTTAAGTGACATTTTCAATTCCCTGTCGTTCGTCTGAAAATTCCGAGTTGGGGAGATCGTCGAAGTTGTTAGAGGCAAAGGGGGCGGAGGGTTTGATGGTTTCGATGCTGCGAACTACTACAGTAGGAGAGAGAGAAAGAGAGAGAGAGGGAAAGCGAGCTCACTGGAACACACTCGAGGCAAATCCTTTAAAACGTCCTGCCAGTTAGCGCCGGGTAAACCGGAGGCTCCGTAAGCTCCCACGAAACTCACCTCTGACGAGCTACAGATCTCTCCCCAGCCCTCTCCCCCTCTCTCTGTCTCTCTCTCTTGCTGCTCCACAGCATCCTCCTCAGGAATCAGCTGTGAGGGAGTCTTCGATCGCCGACCCTTCCACAGTCTTTACTCTTCCCGAGCATGCCCTTTTTTTCGTCCTCGTTTATTTCTCTCCAGCACAAAAACGTTGTGTTGGTAAAAACTGTCCTGGCAATGGCAACATTATAGTAGCAAATTGGAATTACAAGCTAAACGTTCAATCTTGTCGATATCGCGAGCGTTCGTACAATCGCTCCATTAACATTAACAAAAGCTTGCACTCAATCGAAAAAAAACTCATTCGCCGAATCCATCATTATGCAGAGGGACAAATCCAAATCTGCAGGTAAATTAATGTGTCGATTAAAAGGTTACGGAGAGAAAAAGAGAATTGAAACTTGAAAAAGCGTCCCGAAAGTGTTATATATCGGAGTGCAGTGCGGAGAGGGAAGCAGAGCAGGTTGAGGGAGGACGAGTGCGAGGGCGAAAGAGACAGAGGCTGCGGAACGACAACGGCAGTGCGACAAATCCACGACAGCGGAACGAGACCCGCGAATTTTCCGACCGTAATCCCACTCTGGGTGCACAGAGAAAAGGGGGTGAAAAAAAGCGAGTGAAACAGCGAGGGTTGGAAAAAGAATGAAGAGAGAGAGAGAGGGCACGTAGTAACAGAAACCGGGAGGCCACCTTCGGCACCACACGTGCGCATACATATATATTCCACGTCTGTATAGATATAAATTCGGAGGTTGCACCAGGCGATTCCAGAGAGCATCGTAGCGAATGGAAAGTTGAACATTATTCGCGAAAATGCGATGACGGAGCTTGCGTGGTTCATGGAGAAAAGATGAACGTAGCCACACACAGCACCGCAGACTCTATCTATGTCGTGTGGCTGATTGTGTTTGTAAAAGACTGTCTAAAGGGCGGGTTGTGCAAAAAAGAGAGCAGCATTGCGAGGCTCAGAGAAAAGAGAGNGGGGGGGGGGGGGGGGGAGGAGAGAGGTCGTTGAAAATGAAGGGGTGTTCGAAAGATCGATTTTTGGGGCGAATAAGGCAAGGAAACGAGAGGGAGAATAGCGAAGGCGAACGGAGAACGCGATGAGAACCTCGCGTACTTTGTAGAAATATTTTTTCTCCGCCCAACGAGAGGCTGCTAATAATAAAGAGGACTCTATACTCTCACGATTGCATAAAGGGCCTAGAAACGTGGTTGTGACCAGGACCAGCTACGCGGAAGTACAAAGATTCGAATCCTCAGCAAAGTTGCGAAAACTTGAGCTACTGCGGGCCGGAGAGAGTTATAATGTATAAATTAATGGATAAAACGAACGTATACATATATTTTTTGTTGTGGGAATGCGAGCAGGAGAGAAACGAGAAATCGTCTTCACAAAAACCGATAATTAATTCCGTCTATTCCGCGAACTCTTCCAAGCTTCCGTTTCCCCCGGAGCAGATATTACTCGCAAAGGATGTTACATTTTATTTTTGCACACGTTTCTTTTTTCGGAATTCTACTCAAAATCCATTGAGTTTTCCATTACTGCGTGGATTATTATAACGATGCAGCTCGTCGATATAAAAAGAGAAAATTGACGTACCGAATTAGGTTATTAAAAAATAATTATCAAAAAATTCACTCGTTTGCTGCCTGAAGATGGTGATTTTTCCAATAAAAAGAAAAATCACACGAAAATATTTGTGAAATGGAAATTCTTTAAAAAATCGTGCATCTTTTTATGAAATATGAAGAAAAAAAACATGAATTTCTTAAAAATTATAAATTCGATCGATCCTCCGAGTTTGCAAATGTTCAGGGAAGCAGATTTTCGTTGAATGAGTCGTAAAGTATCTTTTTTTTTTTTTTGCAGTACGTTTACGTTTGTACATATTATCTTCTCCTTATCCCCGAGCTTCAGTGGTTATACATTTTGCGGTGTGATTCACGATGTGTGGGAAGGGGCCGCATGAGCAGAACTCGCTGTTGGGATTTGGGAAGAAAAGCTCGGCTGACCGCGGACAACACAGCATTGGTTATATAATAGGACTATATAAATATAGAGATCGAAGTGAACTCTCGGTGCCGCTACCGATGCGGTGAATATACCGTGTGTTCAGTGGTATAACGTGATTGGAGCTTTCCATGGCATAGAGCGTGAGAGAGGGAGATGGGAGATGCCGGGAAAAGGAAAGGGAAGGAGAATTCCGATCCTCGTCCCGAAAGCTCACTCTCGCTCTTACTTCATAATAAACGTCGCTTGAGCCCTCTACGAGACTCAAAGCTTTTCGTGGCGGATCTTATCGATCCACCTGTCTCGTCTCCCTTAATCGTCCGATTCTATCGCGCTCGCCTCATACTCTTTGGTTCATCCTCGTAGAGAGGAGTGTGTGCATTTCTGTCTCTTTGCACGAATGTAAACGTTGGTGTGAATTTGAATAAGTGCATGGAATCTAATTTTATGTATAAATGCGAAGAATATATCGGGGTGATTGAAATATTTCGAAGTTTGAAATAGCCGAGCTTCCTGCGGAAGGAAAAAATATGGAAACCAACGGTTCGGTAAATTTTCGTGTTCGGATTTTTTCTTTATATTTCCTTTCAGTTTGCTGAACGCGTTGAGTTAATTTTCATCGAACATCTAAATAAATGCTTTTTCGTACGCGCAGGATACAATTTTCTGAGAGCCCCGGAAAAATATTCGAAAACACGATCGTTCCCGGATGTTTTCAATCTGTTAGCACATACGCGACTTTCGGAAATGAGAATCGATCGATCGCGTTCGCCCTCGAATATGCACCCTTCGTGGGGGTTGATCCTCGTTTCGCATCTCTTGTATCTCTCCTCCCCGCCTTTTTTCCATGCCCGTTCCTCTCTGCTTTTCCACACTACTTTACATCAGGGAGTAAAGAGCGAATGCCGCTAAAACGGATGTACGACGGCGGAATTTTCCTGCTTTTTGTTTTTTTAAACTCTTTCGACCAAGGAGAGTTTTCCTCGCTGCCGTTTGATGGAATCAGCGAAATAAATGCCAGGAGAAATAGAGACGCAATGGAAAAACTATTCGGGTCAGTTTGTCGGGGATTGCGAGGTGGACGAGATTAGCAAGAGTGATTATCACCTTGTGGGCATCACTATTGCCTACGATCTTGTGTGATGTGGCGGTAGGATCCGCCGAGTTTCACATAAAAATCTTTAGATTCTCACCGTGTATCGTTGGAGTTTGCAAATTTTTTATGTGACATTTCCGTGAGAGCGAATTTTTTTTTTTAATTTGAATGATTCGTCAAAATGTTTGTAATGAAAGTAATTACTGCGTCGAAGAATCCGTAATCGAGAATCTGCGAGGAAATGAATGAAAAAATGATTTTTATTCCGACAAGAAGCTCAACGACGAAATAATGAAAAAATCTTAGATATGGAACGTGTCTTTGCGACAGATATGTAGTCTGATGATAGACTCGTCGTTCCGGCGAGTTGTCATTGCGGAAAGTTAGTCACCGGAAAAGTTATTATTCGGAAGAGTTGTTCCCAGAGACGAGGTTTGTATTGTTGGAGAGTTTTTCCGGGAGACCTGTTTTCTGGCAGACTTGTTCTTTGGCTGAGTTGTCGCGAGGGAGGTTTGTTTTCTCGTAAAATTGTTCGCCGGAGTGTTACATCCAAGGGAGAGAAAGAGAGAGAGAGAGAGAAAAAAGAGAAGCAGCGAGGAGAGGAAGAATCGTAAGTGTGTCATCAAAAAGGTCACGAAAAAGCTATATTTTCGATGTCAAAGATATTAGATGGACAGGAAAGAAGGTGGGACGATAAAACTGAAAGGGTCAGAGGCGATAGAGCGTATGAGGGTAGGGACCAAACCGGAAGTTGGATAAAATCATTCAATTTTCCTGTGTTATTAAAAAGCCAGAACTGCTTGTCCTTTCCTTTTTCGATTACATGTCCTTTCCAGTCGTTTTCTCAACTGCTATTGATTGCAATGGAAAAAGTGAAATTGAGAGAAAAGAGATGGGCTGTGTTTCTCCATTCCGAAATTGAATCCGAGTCACTAGAGCAACGTAACTGTGTTTTCGCTGTCGTTGAATCTCGCCCAGTGCATCTTTCTTTTTTCTTTTTTTTTTTTTTTTCTTTTTTGTTTCACGTCGTTCCTGTTAACCTTGCCTCGTAGCTCGGGGCCAGCCTAGGCACTCAGCCAGTTACCGGTTTTCTATATGTAGAGTAGGCTTTGGTCTACAACGTCGTCGTCGTCGTCGTCATCTTCCTTATTGCTACGAAAATCGAATTTCTCGTGCCCGGAAGTCCCAAGAAATTGTCTCTCTTTTCCAATATTAATTTTCTCGTCTCTCGATCCTTATTCTCGTACTACACAAAACGAGAAGGGACGCCCGCTATTCATCGTCTTTCGGTGGCGTGTACTCGCCATTTTTTTTTGTCCCCTGACTCTTATTCCTGCACTCTGCTGTACATCTCCAACGAAAATATTCCGCCAATGGAAGCAGTACCTTAATACCAAATAAATAACGAAGGAAATATAGGCTACTTTCGATGTTGCGGCAACCCAAACGTCTGCTCTCGTTATTTTACCATATTTATGACGAAATTATCGTAAATATGGTAATGCAAGTAAGTCAATGCATCTTATTCCCATTAAAGCTTCCGGTCCACAACGTTCATGAGCTTTTTGGTTCTTACTCGAGTTATTATCCATAACTCGTTGGGCATAACATGGACATTTTGTACCAAACATAAAACTTTTCGATCGAAATGGACGACGATTTTCATTATTAAAGATTTTTGCATTGCAATGCTATCGCGATCTATTATCGACTTGAACGTTGTTTTTTAAATACTCATCGATGTATGGTCACTTTTCTGACATTGTAGCTTTTCCAACACTAGTTTTTTGGTATGACACGCGTATCTATGGATGCGTCTTCGTCACGTCTGCAGACTTGAGTCTTTCCGATCCTCCAACGCCTCTTCCTCTGCCTGCTCCCTCTCTCTCTCTCTCTCTCTTTTTTGGTTCATGCCAGTGCACTTTAGCAAAGTCCCGAGACACGGTGTGTGCGACCTACATTTTCGCTCGAGCGGTCAATATTCCCGGCCTTCTACTCGGCGAATCGTCTCGTTGCCGTTTATACCGCTCTCCTCGTCGTCGGCGTCGTTGTCGTTGTCGTCGTCGTCGTCGTCGGGGAACGTTACACGCTGCGGACGTTAAACCGCCTTTCGTAATTAGTAGGGTAAAGCGGATGCCGGGCAAGCCGCTCTCTGGCGAAACCCAAGGCTCTCGTCCTTCAGCCACCAAGAGCTCTTCCCCTTTGGCGCTTCCTCCCTGCTGCTGTCTCACAACGCGTTTTGCGGAAGAGCCTCTCGCTGGCTTGCAAAAATTACAATCTTTTATATATTCGCCACGACATTGTACGTGGAGAATGTTTCCAAAAGT
This sequence comes from Hyposoter didymator, assembly GCA_037952995.1. Lineage (NCBI taxonomy): Eukaryota > Metazoa > Arthropoda > Insecta > Hymenoptera > Ichneumonidae > Hyposoter > Hyposoter didymator. The sequence goes on from JBAJMU010000007.1 coordinate 2,581,886, forward strand.
TTGGTGCTAATTATAAGCTTCAAACGGCAACTCGGGAAATTAAGGAATTGTGGGAATTAAGACGATCACGAACCACCGCATTTTCGATGTAATGCTATTACATTTTTATCCTTGTAAATCTCATAGACTTGTTGTCTTATCCCTAAACCTTCCAGCATTGAATGGTATTTTTTTTTTTTTTTTGCGAAAAGGTCAAAACTCACACAGTCGTAGAATTTCCTGCGACCAATTGCACGGAGAGAAATGCCGGGAAATTTATATCACATATTACTACGCCACCATAGTTTTCTGGTGACACTGTCGTACCCTCTGAGAAATTTTAGCAAAAACATAGTAATTTTTATTGAAATTCTATCGGAAATAGCGGAAATTTGACATTTTTCGCCCAATTTTAGATGAAAAATTACTATATTTTTGCTAAAATTTCTCAGAGCGTACGAAACTGTCAGAAGAAAACTATGGAGCATAGTAATTTGTGATATTAATTTCCCCGCATATTTCTCTCCGTGTGTGCCAAAATGATTAAATACGGAGTTGTACGAATTTGGATGAGAAAGTTTTCGTATATAGGAATAATAGAAAATTTCAGGACTGTGGATAACATTTTCCTCGAAGATTGGAAAACAAATACGCGAACCGTAAATTCGGAATCCTGCTCTGGTGAGCCCGAAGGATGCTGCGCAAAAAGAAATCTTGGCATTTTGACCAACGTGAGATTTTCTTTGCTGCTGTTTTCTTCTGTATATATCTTCTCGTCTTGTTCATTCCACCGGGAGCCTGTCTCGATGCTACAAGCTCCCTAGCTCGTTTCTTCGGAAAAATCTCTACTTCAATCGAGTTTTCTCTCGAACGTACGTACACACGTATACTTGTAAGGATAGTGTATGTGTTGTTGAGGCTCGAGAATCCGAACAGATACAAGGCGATGAGAGGAGGAGAGAGTGAAAAAAGAAAAAAAAAGAAGAAAAAATCTTCCCAACCTCGTCTGCTCTTTTCCAACGTTTTCTATTGCACTTCGCCCCCTCGAAATTGGATCCCAAGAAAATTTGAATCTCCCTGCAATTCTCTCGAGTCCCTCGCTCCGTCACATTCTAAAATGTCTATATTTTCTATCCACGCATATCTTGTCTTTGTACATATTCCCATGGACACACGTAGAGAGAGTATCGTACTTTCTGTGCGTCAGATATAAATCTCCTTACATAAAATAGAAAGTTGTTTATCACAATCCTTTCCGTTGACCTCACGCGTTCCCCTAGTTCTGTCGTAATGAAAAACCAAAAAATCATTGTTCCCTATTTTTTCATCCTTTTTAACCCCGAAACGATTTCACTCCAGAGCAGGAAGATTTTGTATAGAGAATTCAAGAAAGTCCACATTTTCTTGGATCTGATATTACGAAAACTTCACAGGCGCAAATTTCGTTTCCAATCATCAATTATCACGAGTCAAAATCAATAAAGGGAGAGCAGCGACATGAAATTTTCCAACGACGATGAAAACTTCGATATCGAAATGAAAAAATGGAAAAATCGTATTCCATTTCGCAAGATAAGGGTCCGGAATATTCGAGCTGCGATAATCGTGCTAATACTTCGAGATATAGACAGTCGCACGCACACACGAAGACATTTATACACAGCAGGCACAGAAAAGCGATGTTTGCGAGGGAAGATCCCGTTGAGTGGAGGAGAAAAATGGAGACACGATGTTGGTAAAAGTCAGGACGAAGAAGCGGAATTTCGTGAAAAGCACATCGTGCCGCGTACCGGAGCGTCGACGAGACAGAATGTTAAGAGCAAAACAGCATCCCAGGAGATTTGCTTCTGGATCTGAGAACACGAAAAATAAAAAACTCTGCTGACTAGTTCAAGGCCTTTCGCGATAACAATTTTTCATCGCTATGAAAAGTCTCGGTGAGTCAAATAACCGCAGAGGAATTCGCGTAGTTCGATCCTTTGTCTCGAGACGAGCTGCGCACGAAACTTCCGGTTTAGAACAAAAATAAAAAAAATTTAATGTGGTTGGTTCTCGTGGCAGGCGCGTGCTCCGAGACTTTTCTTATCACTGGCTCCATGCAATCCAACGCAACGACCACGCACCGTCCATATACCCACACACCATATGGCTGCGGGATGTTGAATCCGCGTCCGTTGCACGCCGAAAGATCAATCTTACGGGGCTGCTGGTTCTCCGCTACAACTGGGATATCCAACTTGGGATATCGAACACGATAATTTCATTCATATACATACACTCGTATGAGCACACAGATGAACATATATGGGGAATTCCATATGCAATTAATTGTTTTTTCATGAATTGCAATAATTTGCTCCAATTTAACAAGAAAGTGTGAAAAATTTCGGAGACACGTTCGATCGAGTAAGATTGCGTGGCATTTCTTCGGTTTTCGATTGTTCCTGCAATTGGGTGGGGGTTAATATTACGAATAACCAAATTGTCGAACAGCTAATAATTCGGAATTTTGGTATTCATAAAATTAAATAAAAGAAAAGTAAGAAAGTCGAAATGAAATTTTTCAAGTGACTAAAAATTCGAAATACAAAATAGCGAACGTCAAAAATGGCGAACGTCAAAACGGCGAGCGCCAAAATAACGAACGCTAGAATAGAATAGAATAGAATAGAATAGAATAGAATTCGTTATTTTGGCGCTCGCCGTTTTGACGTTCGCCATTTTTGACGTTCGCTATTATGTATTTCGAATTTTTAGTCATTTGAAAAATTTCATTTCGACTTTCTTACTTTTCTTTTATTTAATTTTATGAATACCAAAATTCCGAATTATTAGCTGTTCGACAATTTGGTTATTCGTAATATTAACCCCCACCCCTGCAATTTCTGAAAAATTGAACAAAACCGAAAATAATGCCACTGGGTTTTCGTCAATGGTTGGTTATTCTTTTCTTTCAAGTCCAGAGCATTACGGACTCCTCGATGACGATGATTTCCGATAATTCTCAAATCCCGAATACCACGGCGATTCTTTTGAGAGAGTCAGAATTGGGAGAACGGTGTGTTTTGTTCCTTGGCGTGAAATGTCCTGTGCACCTACAATGTTCACAGTCTAGTTTATCGAGTAGCTTGCATTTATTTTCAACAAGCTCGATGTAACACGTTCTTGTGTTCCGTCGAGTAATATGGATATGCGCGACTAGAAAAATTGGAGAAGAAAATGTGTCGAGGTGTGGATATGTACGGGCCCGAGAAGAAATCGAAGATTCCGTATATGTATCCTGACGAACTCAAAACCGGAAGCTTATCTTTTTCGAGCTTCTCGTCGTCGGTTTGGTGCAGCAATAACGTGTGCTATAAATATAGTACATCACTGATAAAATTTCCAGCGAGTTATAAATAAAACGATAATGTAAAGCCTTAAAGTGTGCTTACGGCTCTACGATAATTCTCGGGATTCCTTTTTTTTTTTTTAACAAGCATACGCACGTAAACGTAATAAATGATAAGACTCGAGGTGGATGTAGAACGAGGGACGTATTTTCAATTTATTCCAACGTATTGCATTGGCATTTTTCAAAAATTGATGAAAAATGATGGGGGTGGAGATTCGCGTTGGTTGGAAAGGGAGAATAAGATAAGATGAGGTCGATCTCGAGGTGACCTCAAAGAGGGAAGGTTGCGCCTTACTCTTGCTGGTATAGCACGAGCAGCTGAGAAACTAGAGGCCGAGGATCAAGCTGTGCCAGAACCGATTGGCACGCTTACCGATTTATCGTTATCCGATAATCCTCCGCCTCCTCCTCCGCCATATATCCCCAAATTATGGAGTCACTTTCTCGGGATAGGACACGTGCGGACTCTCTAGTTACGGCCAAACGCGACTAGGAAGATGGAAAAGTCGAATCAAAAACTCAACTGGATATCGGAAGAGTTCGCCAACGATAGTTTTTCCACTCATTGATACTCAAATACGTGAAACTACTTTTATTGTCCTTTTTACTTTTTATTGTCCAATTGTAACTTCTTCAGGCATCGATTGAGGTCGAAGAAATTTTAAGGAAAATCGTGCTCGAGTCTTCCAGATTTTTGTTTCTTTTTTTTCAAATCGACTCTCTTCGAGTTTTGTCGCATTGATATTACAATAATTAGTCAACAGAGTTTTGTGTGGATCGTCGTCTGGATTCCGAACATATGGTTTTGAAAAAAAATTGATGGTGTCGAATATTTTTGCAAGACTGTATATATTGTGCTGAGCTTACGACAACGCGTTGTAAAATTTCTACGAAAATAGTTGATGAAATGCTGGCAAACAGATACTTTGGGTAAAATCGTTGCTGGATTCATCTCGACTTGATAGAATATCCAGAAAATAAGGAGCGGAACATGAATCGTTGGGGGTCTTTTGCTATTTAACCTCTCGAAAGTAACTTGCCAGGATAGGAGACTCTTCTACCTATACATGGAAAGGCTTTAAGCTTGTGCTAGCTGAAGCTCCCTTTTAATGTTGTTCGGAGTTATAACGAGGGCAAATTTCTCTCTCGTTCACAAGGCGTTTTGGTCCAGGCATATGAGCTTTTCCAAAGGATATGGACTCTTCTCTCTTGTTTTATAGCTCTTGGCACGTCTGCCAGCTCCTGAAATCTCTATGCGTCTGGATATTTGAATCAATCGAGCTAGACTACTATTTAACTTGCATTAACATCGTATCGCGTCGTTTTTATTAGATTTCTAGATCGGTTGCTTCCGTTTATGGACTTGGAGAATACTCCTGAATGGCAAATAGCGCTGCATGCCAACGAAATGACGAATCGTCACATTTTCCATGACCGTTTTTTTTTTTACAAAAATTTATCCAACTTTTTATCTTTTTCTTTCGTCGTGTTTTATAGACGCGCGATACTCAATGATTTAGAAAGGACTTTTCAATTATCATTTGATTTCCTGCTTTACGAACATGAATCATGTCCATGCAAACAGGCTCGATATAAACTATTAATCAACCGAAACTTTGTTCCGCTCACTGGCAATTTGTAGCCATATGCATGTTCTGCACTCATATGTAAATTGATATTTATATATATTTTGCATAATGCTTGTTATTACGTATACACCGTGATCCCCTGGCACTCGCGATGAATGAGAAGGTTGGAGAAGACACGAATTCAAGAGTATAGATGAAAATGTTGCGTGTGCCTGCGTTCCATAGAACATACAATTACCTTCTGCTCTTCCCCCTTTTGCTGCTTTCCTTCTCGACACCAACTCCCAGCACACCAGCTGTCGCGGTAAACTTAACCCTTACAAGTTTGTGGGACAATCCGTTTATGCATATTACAGTTATATAGGTGACACTAGATGCACCCACTCCTCAACCTCGTGTGTGGTTCATACGACTTCGTCGTGTCTCATAAAATATAATGACGTTACGCGAACAAAGTTCAAGATTACGTGTCGACCCACACGTTCGATCTTCCCGAAAGAAGAAACCAACTCCTAACGGATATTGCTTGACTTTGTGCACAACACTATTAACTTTAACTACATTATCTTGCAAATAATCACATTTTACGCTTTAGAGCTTACAAGCCGTCATTTTTACACGAAATTCAAAGAGCAGAATCATTTTTCTTCATTCGTATATCGCAATGAAGCCCAATTTTTCCCTCTCGCTGCAAATTTGGGTTTCCGATATAGCGAGCGTTCGACAAAGAAATCTTTTGACGTTTACGATAATTACTTGAGATTTCCTCTTTGATAATTGCAACGTTGATTGTCAATCGACAAAAATGGCAGTATATCGAATCGTATATTTTCCCTTTCTCGCTGTTTAGACATCCGGAGTGTTAAATCAATTAACTCGAGTCCGAGAAGCTCGCGTAACACGGACTCTCTGTGACTTTCTCTCTCTCGTTTAGCCAAAAAAAACGCTCTTGTCTATGCCTCGAATGAATCGAAGCGAGTAGGCGAGTAGACAGGTGGCCAAAGTTAACAGAGAAATAGTATCGCTCGCGTATCGCGATCAACGAACCGAGTCAACGGAATAATCCGCAATCCGACCTGCATTATTTTTAATGACTCGAAATTTCTCCAACGCTTGCGTTCAACGTAAACGAATACTTTATAGCTCGAGTGCGTCGAGTAAACAAACTTGCTGCTCATGGGATTCTAAAAGAGAGTCTCCGGAGTATGTATGCTTCGGTACCAAGTGTCTTCGTTCGATAGGGACCACCCATGATATCAACACCGAGTCACGAGATAATCCGCTTACCGAGACATTTTTCTCGATTCCAGAACACGAGGAATGAAGAAAAAATCAAATCTCGTACTGGCTGTGTGTCTCGCGAGAAGAAAAACCGTGAGATAATCTCGAGGATGACAATTTAATCTGAAATAAAAAAAATTATCCATGGTAGGCTGGTTTGTAGGAAAGCAGCAGCGTACTTTTCCAACGGCCGCGTTAACCCAATTTTCGATAGAAAAAAATAAGAAAACAGAGTCCAGTGAGACGGAAAAGCGCGAGCATAACGACGAATGAAATAATCGTTACAACTAGAAAATCTTTCGCCGTTTTGTTATTTCCCAAAGTTTTGGAAAAACACGTTCATTCTTCGCGACCCCATACCGTGTGTTGGCCATGCACCTTAATCGTAACCATAACGGAATGGAATGAAAGACAAATGAAAAAGTACGGTCGAGCGAAATGTAAATAGCAGGGATGAGGAGAAAAAGTTGGAGGCTGGAGCAGGGTGTCGAGGGAAACCGCGTGAATGACTGAGAAAGAGGAGGAAAAAGCGAGAGAAGTGAGGGGAACACACAAGGGTTGTGTGTGCGGGAGCAGCAGAGCACTACTCCGTCGTGCGGCACAGAGAGTGCGAGAGAACGACCGCGGCTGACTCCGGGTTCTCTACGTGTAAGTCTCTGTGTGTGTATGTGTGTGCGGGTGGGTCGATCGGTATCTGGGTCGCGGGTTTTGGCAGTAGTTATATAGTTCGGAAGGTATATGCACGATAACGGGAGCGAGGGAGAGAGAGAAAACAAAATCTACCAACCCCCTAGCGAGCCAAACCAGTTACCAGCCCACTCTTTAGTACGAATATTATCGAAATTACTCTACCCAATGGGAGCTCAGAGACGTGCCATAATGATAAATTTACAACAAATCCGATAAAATGTCTCATTGATTCTCAACAACATTTTCGTACCGTTTTTTTTAAATTATTTTACAAGTTACGAACTAAAGTCCGAACTGCGATGCTCGAGACTCGAGACTGTGCTCGGAACGTCTTATATGCAAAGATTGTATTTTTATTTTTATTTATTCGGACGAATCTATTGGCTTCGAGCAGGACGGCAAGAGGACGATGCAATCTTATTCTCTTTTTTTTTTTTACAATAATTGCCATTTTCGGGGACGATGCGTGCATCACATCTTCGTCATGCTTGTGTGTGCATTTTTCTCGTGTTCATCACGGGAAAGACATGTTCCTTGTCCGCACAGAGGTGACTGTGAGTACATTTAGAAAGCTTCGAAGCTTTTTCATGTTGTCTCTCTCGCTCTCTTTTTTCTTAATATTTCTTGCTGTCTTGGGGTGACTCCAGAATCGTAAAGACAGCAACGAGGGTTGATGGAGAAGCTTGACTAATTCCCGTCAACCTCTCTGACATTGTGAGGGAAGAGCCAGTCCATTCTGTTCGCTTCATCGTTTTTATTCCCCTGCTTTTGCCCCACTCGCCGCGAGCTGCTGACAATAATAATACATCAAACGCAGCTACCACAAAATCATCCAACATCGTCCTCAGGCCCGAAAATACTGTGCGAGAATTAGCATTTATGAAGGAATTCCTCTATACGAGACTCTATGGACTTTGGTAGCAGTCCAGATTTCGTATGCTGGTCACTCGCTCTGAAATATTTCTCCGAGCGAGACACGCTCCTCCTCTATTCTTAGGTCTGTACAACAGATGTTTGTTCCTAACATTACGCTTTCTACAATAATCCTCTGAATTGGTGACATTGTCTCTTGACTCGGCATTTGAATTCATTATTTTCGATTTATGGGGCCATTACAAAAGGCCACCAATTTCCTTTTCCGCGCTCAAATAAATTCACAAGTTTGACATTTCACCAAAACCCTTTGCTCTATTTTCGTATACAAATGAATTTAAAAAGTTGATTATTTCGAATAATTTTTATGCGTCCGGGGAATTGCTACATTTGTCAAAACAAAGCATTTCGATTTTTTCTCTTTTCCAATAGTAGGAATTAAAAAATTCTGCCTAAAAAATGTTCAACCCTGGTCAATTGCCTTTGTATCATTTGTGCTGCTCCACGTGGATTATCAATAGCATTATGTTTTACTAATGGCGACGACGACGATGGCGATGAGCGAAAGCGTTGAGTGTGCGATAATCAATTCAAAGAGGAAACTTGGACGCAAGTTTCTCTTGTAACACTCGAGATACAAGCCCATTGATGTTTAATGATCATTTATACGGTGGCACGTATCAGGTATACAGATTGTGGACACGGTAGAAACATGTGCATATATATATATAGATCGGTATATCGGTGAGGTGAGCTTGGTAAGTATAGGCAAGCTGATGATGCCGCTGTCGGGGTATATACACCCGATAAGACTTAGCCTTGTTACCAGAGAAGGGCAAGCGGACGAGATTAGCTCATCTCCACAAGTTAATCCTTCTCTCTCTCTCGCTCAATTAAAATTTTCTCCTGTTTCGATCCCTCCGAGAAAACGTGGTTTCTTACGATCGAAAATTCTTTTCCATTCGCTCAGATTTCTAGATTGCTGGATGTCGACGATGGTGCATTGTGCTCGCGCGACAAAATTTTTTAATGATGATTATTACGAATTAAAGTTTGTCAATGGCATATCCTGGGAGAAGCGAATATGGATGTTATTTTTTTATCTTGCACCGGATCTGTCCGAGAGCTTCATCATTTCATATCTACCGATCGACTTCTCCCTGTAAATTCCCTCGTATTGTTAGACTGGAAAAATTCATTACTTAACGCATCCAGCCCTCGTCTCGTCTCTTCCCTTTCTTCTTTCCCTTCGTAGTGAGAAACTCTTGAAAAATTACTAGAACATTTTTTCCTACGTGCGAGGTTATCGCATAGCATCGAAAACACTCCACTCGTGTTTTTACTCATTTTACAGAAGCAGGAAATGCTCTTCATACCGTCGGATGTGAAAGCGTAATAAAAAATAGTATTTTCGTGGTGCACTCGGGCACGTGCAACGGGGTTCATTCGCGGGTGAGCTCTCAGCAGCAGCTATTCAATGTTTTTAATACTCAAGATTTCTCATCAAAAGTAACAAAGTATTTTCAGCTTTTACTGTTCCTGCTTGCAACCTCGTAGACGATTGTTTCGCTAAATTTATCGCTTTAGGAATCACGCGTGAGATAGGACGTTGAAGTTTGCATAGATGAAATGCAACGAAAACTCATTTTTTTGTTATAGCATCGCACCAAACTTTCTCACAGTGTTTGTCGAGAATAAAGAAAAAGTCTTTTTCGTCATTTGAAAAGTAAATTTACTAGAAAAAATGCAACGAGCCAATTAATTATTAAAATAATAAATAAAAGATATATTTTTCGTTGCATTGCAACGATGCAAACTTCAATATTATCGTGAGATCGAACTTTGCCATTTTTTAAATTGGAAAATTAATTTTTCTGTCGATCGATAGATCGCCAGCGTTCGAAAAACTTTGAATTCGTTTATTTAAACGTTACTCCTGGTGACTCTATTAAATGCATCCTCCAGAAAGAAGTTTTGTTAACGATTCAATAATTATTCGAGCTGGAAGAACGATAAAGAGTCGGAGAAACGCGGGGGCGGGAAAGAAAAATAAATGACTGTACGAAAGTCTAGTTCGGTGCGCGTGCGAGACAACACTAATTTCATCAAGTTTTCCTACCTCCGCGTTGCCCCCTCGACATAGCAAAACCCTCGAGCGAAGAAACTTGTCTAGTTTCTGGAAAAAAAGTTTGTTGAAGACTTTGAGCGCCAGGGAAAGGGTTGGAAAGCGATAGTTGAGGAGAAGTTGAGGCGATGTGCACACCGCGGCGACGAGCGAGCGACGAGTTGCAAAAAGAAACGGGGGAGAGGAAAAAGAGCGAGAACCGAGCTCCTTATCGTTAGAGTGAAACGTTGAGAGGTCCCTTCGACTCCTTAAATTGGACGATCTTCTCAGCTCCTATCTATCTTCCCTCCCTTCTCACTCTCGTGTTATCGTCTCTATCACTTTCCTTGTCCTCCTCCCCTGCTCTTTGCCTTCTCTAATGTTCTTTTCTTCTTATTTTCACGTCTCAGCATTTTGTCCCTTTTCCCATTTTCTTTGGGTTCCAATTCTTCTTTCCACAATCCTTCAATTTTTTTCCTCCGTTTCGCCAAGTGTCTCCTTCAAATAATTCATGTTTTGCTACCTACTTTCGCGAGCTTTGACTTTATACAAATTTTGCCACTCGCCCGCCTCGTACCATTTCCTTCGCCCGTTCAACTACTTTTCAAGCTCATCTCCTTCATGAAAAGCTCAACGCTTTATCTTCTCAACGCATTCTTCCTCGATCTTTAATCATTTTGTTATAATCATTGTTCGCATTGTTTCCCAGAAGCAATTTCAAATACAAGAAATACCAAATTAAATGAAATCCAATGAAATTCTCTCAAATATTATTCCTGCTTTGCTCTTCCTCGTCTTAATTCTTTATTGTCTTTAAATATATGGCAGTCGTATACTTTCCCCTCAAGATGTAATTTTCGTTTATGGTAGAGTTATTTTCTCTCCTTGTTCATTCAGTCTATCAATGATTTTCTTCTCTCTCTCTCTCTATATCGTATTATCGCTCTTTCTCCGCTTCTATTGAAACTTGCGAGCATAGAGCACATTGCCCTTTCGTAGGATGGGAGGAAGCAAGCGAGAGAGAGAGAGAGAGAATGAGAGACTCTGAGGGATAGTGTATTACAGTAAGCCCTGGTTTCGAAGAGACCGGCGCACCGTGGGGTCGATATCCAAGCACTTTGGAGAGAGCAGTTGCTGCACCTCGAGAGCACAGGCGGAGGCTTTGCCGCACCAGCAATGCAGTCTGCTGCAGGTTCACGCCGCGCTTATCTATCATGTACCGGTCCCGCTCGTTTCAAACAATATAAACTGGTCGTGTGCGCCTGATGCACCAGTGCAACCAAGAGAAGCGGAAGAAGCAGTCTCCACCTCATCGCTCTACTCCATATTCAAATTTCCATTGATGCTTATTCCAGAAAATCTTTTATAGCTTCGATAGCAGTCTCCATCTCGTTTCATCTCCAATTTCTTGCAATAACTATTTTTACATTCAATTAAATAGACCGAGTAGTGAATCCTGCTAATGAGCTGCTTCATATCTGTAATTTATTCATTAATATATATTTACTGGTATATATTTAGACGGAGAGAAATTTATGTCAAAAATTACTATGCCACCATAGTTCCGTGGTGATTTTCCCTCTGAGAAATTTGAGCAAAAAAATAGTAATTTTTATTCAAATTCTATCGGAAATAGCGGAAATTTGACATTTTTCAGAATTTCAGATAAAATAAACACACGTTTTATTATTATTATTATTTTTTTTTCTTAAAATACGATTTTGTTTGCTACTTTGCATACGAATGTTCTTTTATGGTAGGCAATGAACGTTTCCCTTTTAAAGACGTTGGTCTTTTGCACGGGGGATCATCGATGGAAAACGCTGCTTCGGGGTCAATACGTGTCTCGCGAAAGAAAGGTTGGAGACCTTTCGGCCAGACTGTCAACCGTTGTTTTTTATATTTTTTTCAATATTTTTACGGTGTTCTCAATTGTCTTTGCTGGAAGTATAAACGCTGAGAGAGTCCCCAGGCAGTTTTCTTTTGCCATTTGTGACTTTAAGAACCGCCACAGTGGCCGTCGTCAAGATCGTACAGCGTTGTGCTTTTTTTTTCTTTCGAAACTTCGTGACCGTTCACATATCCACATAGACGTGCACATACGTGTATGCGGGGACTTCGAAATGGCCAAGACGGGTGAACACCCCCGTTCGTTCTCGAGACACTTTGCGGCGACGAAATACATAATTATTACGAGCCAACGTCAGACTCGTACTCTTGACACTCTCCCTGTCGTGTTCTATGTATTCTCCTTCTTTTTTTCTCTCCCCGAACCTCCTTCACTCGCTCACTCAGTCTAGGCTCACTACTGCTGAAAGAGTTGAAAGGACGCGAAGGTAATTTAACGCGTATATACGACACCCACCCCACAAGGCATCTTTTATTCTCGCGTTGAGAGTGCGCTTCTCATTTCCAACTGCCGGCTTCTCAGTTCTCGCTGCTGTGATAAAAAGTGCAAAGCGGATATAGGAGCCTTTGAGTTTTCCCTAGAAAAGGAATAAAAAGGACGCGGAAAAAGGAAAAATGAGAGAAAAAAAAAGGAAAAGAATTTAATCGCGAGATCCGAATGAAATTTTATCGCTTCAGTCTCCGTCTACGCCTGCAGCACACTTTTTTCTTTCTTCTGCACTACATATACGTTTTTATGTTAAACGATCCGCACACATGACGTCAAATCAAATTTCAGGGTTTTTTGTACATCGTCTGAGAATGATACATCGTTATGGTTTATGCCCAAACGCTCAGATTTGATTCTTATCCAGCGAAGGAGAAAAAAATTTGCCAATCCTCGCAATCGCCGTCCGATGATTTATCGCTAACATGTTGCCTGCTCGATCGTTCGCTCGTGCCTCAAGAAACCTCTCGTGCGTTACTTGACGCGTATCCTCTCGAAGAAAACCGGAATATCCTAACGAGATTGCAATCTCGTGCTTCTAGATCGATTGAAAAGTTGATGAAATCTTGGCTGAAAGTCTACCCATCGCCGACGATACGGACTAACGTCTTGTTATCTAATTTGTTTTCGACGGATTAGCGCGTTATCAATCTTCAAGGCTGCGAAATTAATTTTTTCTTTTTGCTCGCGTCTACATTTTAATGTATGCGACGAATTGAGTCAATCTGCGGCGCTAAACTCACACATATGATAGTCACGATAATCTCGAGTCGATCGAAAACGAGTTCAGTGATTATTTCGCCGAAATATTTACCTTCCCACATATTTTACAGTGTCATGAAAATTTCATCGCTTTCAAGCGCACGGTTCGTACGGGGAATTTTCTAAAAAATTGCGATAACATCTACTTATTGTAAAATTGAGATAATAATTACTTACGTAATATTTGTGCTGCAGAGACATAGCTTCTTCCCTCCCAACGACACGTAGTTCTTGTTAAGAACCCGATGATGATATATTCTCTGTTGACGATGAGGTTTAGTCACAAGCTCGTTCCTCGCATCCCGAGTCGTACCGGGCATGAGATTTTTCTCGTTAAAATAATAAGCTTACGATTGTTATTTATTGTCGTTTGAGTTGACCTCGAAATTTCTATTGTTTAGGGCATTGTTAGGCTTCGCTTGAATTAGTTTGATTATAAATTCATCGGTGTCGTAGTGCTGGCGTTCGTGTGGATTTGAAAGAGCAGAACGAGAAGTTGTCGCGAGCATATAACTTGCTGCTGGTGGTGTTTCCGTTACTCGAGACATTGGGATTTGTCTCATTCATCGAGATTCATTCGCGGACTCCGTCGGGCACGTATTATATGCTCTTCGTTGTATTTGTTTGGCGCCGGCTCTGTATCGAGAATGAACAGCAGAAAATGTATACGCTGGTGGTAATTAATATTGCGATGGGGACTTTATTGTTAACAGGTAGCTCATCATCTTCGACCAAAGTCCCATTGTACAGTTTTGCTGCATTTATGGACATGAGAGACAAATGTAGAGAGTCGAGGCACGCGAGACTTCCGGGTCATGGGTTCCCGCGACTGTGTGCTTTGTCATAACGCGTGTTTTTCCCTCTTTCTCCGTATTTTCTTGCCGTTCATGCGCGCGCTTAACTTTCATATAAATGCTAATGCATTCTCCGACCGTAATTTTGATAAGACACACCAGAAAAGCCGAGAGAGCGCGACAGAGAATACGAGACTGCGGTTGACAAAGCGATATGGAGAAGGAGAAAGAGGCAAATGCTCCCAAGGCAGACCAACATTTGTAACCACGACAGTCACGCCAACCTGTATATGTTACTTATTCCATACGCACACAGTAGTGCTTGTAAGCTTCGTAATTGCGGTTTGTCAAACGTGAAAGCAAGAGAGCGAGGGAGAGAGAGAACGAGAATCCACCACGTTATCACACAATCGCGTTATGGTCCTTTCCACCCTCCACGATGAAGACAATTATCGTATGTGAATGTGTCTCGTACTCGTGTAGATATTTGACGCGCGGTAACATATTCGCAAACTCAAATGAGAATCGCGCGAATAACAATTTTCAAATTTTTTCGCAGCTTCCTGCATTCCAATCTGATCCCTTTTCTGATAATTTTATTCTCCTGTTTCATAAACTAAAAGCTTCGTTCCATTTTCCACATCATTTTTCCCTCCAGGTCTCCAAGTGATTTTTTTCGATTGTCGAATCGATTTTGATCGATTTAGGAAAATGTGTTTGATTATTAAATCCGAATTTCATCTTGAATTGTGTCTCAAGAAAATATCAATCCGCGAACTTGCTGGGATTTGAAACTCGGAATTAATCTCATGAATCCATCTGTTCAATTTGCAAAGTTTGACTGATGCAGAGTAGAGAGCTCGCTCAAGTTTCGAGCAATTAGAATTACCAGGGGCCTTGATAACGAAAATCTTCCGGTTAAGATTCTGCGGTGGCTAATGGAGAATGGAGGGAGAGTTGGCCATCGCGTGTCTCCAGGCACTAGTATTCTATGCTTCGCTCTATAAATATATACATATCGATGCATCGGGTGTATAAACTGCATTGTGTCGGGAGAGGGACTCTCCGATTCAGCGAGCTATAGTTTCCGGTGTCCAGCTATTGTTCTAGGACTTCTCCGGTGGGCGATACCACGTCCAGGGAGATAGACAGACCCTATCCTTGTATATAAACTATATATAATTTATATGTGTATACAAACGCGCTGGAGCAAGCTGCCAATATCGTTCACACACACACACACTCGAATCCCCGTAAATGTATATTCTTGAGTGTGAAAAGGGCGGGTTTGAGTTCCTTGGGAGTGAAGAGCGGAGCATCATCCGCCTTTCCAGCTTCATCGATTTATCTACACAGATATCGAGCGTGTATGTACGAATTCGCGTTCTGTCATTATATGGGTCTCCAGCATCTCACTCTCTAGCGTTTATACGCGGAGAAGCGAGTCTCGCTGCGGTGGACAGCCCGCGATAACTCACGCGCATCCCACGTGCTCCTGGACCTCTTTCCCTCTCCGATTTCCCTCTCTCTCTTTCTCACTCTGCTTTGCACTTTTTTATTTGCGAATTTAATTTATCGAAATACATTCCTTCGCTGTCTTTCACGATGGTGCCCACCGAGAGTGCTTTTTCCTCTGCGAGTCACACCAACCGGAAAGATACCGCGCGAGCTCTCGTTTCCTCTTTTTTTTTGTTACTCTCATTGCCTCAGCCTGAAATCAAGGTGACGATGAAAGCCTCGATCTCCTCTACGCGTCTCATTCCTATATCTTTGTTGCACTCTTCTCTAACCTATAACGTATCAGGATAAATCTCGTCCATTCCGAGAAGCCTGTAGAAACGATCGAACCGCGAACGTTTGCGTCTTTTTTCTTCTCCTCTCGTCTTTCTCTCGCGGAGGATAAAGATTTTTGCTTTTCCGAGGATTAAACTCGAGCCATTGGTCAATCGTCCATCACCTGCATTATTTTTTCGTCCCTCCTTTCTCTTATTTTATCCTGCAGACTGCATAAAATCATTTTATCTCCGCGAAATTTGCATCGCGGATGTGTGCGCCGCGTTAGAAGGGTGAGTCGTGCGACGCTGAAACGAATCCCGGTTGAATTTAATCCTGCGAAGCTTGCAATATTGCTACGTTTACAGTGGAATACATACGCTCGCGTATCAGTCCGGCCTATTCACATGTATACGGATCATACATACACGTGTTAACATAACGATGTGATATTTATATGACAAACTTTCAAACATTGCATGCAGCAGTCCAAGTCCACGTACGCAATGAAAAGTTGAGAGTGAGATAGACCATCGATTCGATGCGGTAGGTAAGAACCCTCTCCTTACGATCCCATACCAACCTCAGAGGTTCACTCTCCTCTCGATTCTGCCAAGGAAATGCCCTGTGCGTCTGCTCATTCTTCTTCTTTCTCTCTGCTGTACCAATGAGTTATTAGCCATGCACTTTTTATGCTTCCAGCTCGTCAATTTTACTGCATCGAATTCTGTTACGCTCTAATCAAAATATACCATGCTCGTAAGTCACGCTTCTTAACAGCGTCGCAGCTTTATCACACTTTTGGCATATGTACGTTAAAATAGAAAATAAACGTGTTTTAACAGTTGCTCGTTTGGTGCAGCCTCAGAAACTTGAGCCGAGCCTTTAACATGCTAAAAATGACTTTTGCAGATGGAATTGTATAGCTTTGAAATAAAAAAAAAACAAAACGTGATTGGCACTCGGCCCACGACAATATTGAAGTCCAAAATGGTTGAAAGCGACTGTCATCGAGTTCCAAAAATACTGTGGACCACACTTGATTTGCAAAAGTCGCATCGTCATTTTGTTAAACTTTATGCAGTTTTTTTTGTTCCCACTTTTTTCATACGATTTTTCCGGTTTTACGAAAAGTGATCGTTCAGCATCGCGCCGCAAATGAAACGAGCTCCAAGGCCATTATTACTTTGGAAATGTAAGAAAAACCTTATCATTTGGCACGAAGAAATGTGGTGAGAAAAAAAAAACTGTTTCTGTAGAAAACTGGGTCAAAATTAAAGTCTGCAAATTGCCATCGTCAAAATATTGCCAATGGTTGATAACGACGCGATCGATGAATGAGCCATGCACTTCGTTACACTGTCAATATTGTCATGCACACAGAAAACCACTCACGTATACAGACAAACACGCGCAATACTTTGGCGATTTTCTCATTACGAGAGCGACAAAAGACCTCGGGGAAATAACGGTTAGACCGCGGCCGGGTGAGAAATTTACAGTGAAGTTGGCACGACAGAGCTTTACCACCAACTGTACTACGAATAAGCTTCCTCTCATTTTCTCGGCTCGAATAATCCGCGAGAGATATTGCTTCTAATTATCGAGAGTTCGCACGCCTCGTTTAATTATTATCGTTCGCAGGGAGCGCTATATGCTTGCTATTTCAGCGTTATCGCATAATACGTACGAGTAATTTAATGTGAATGGCGAGAAAAAGGTGGCGATAAAAAGTAAAAAGCATCGGACTCGAGAGCTAATTTCGTAGCTACCCGTATCTCTCGGCATTTCTTCCACAAAAAAACTGAATGTGGTAAAAATCTCTCCAAGGGTCGTGTTACGACAAGCTCCATGAACCTTCCGGCTGTTTTTACGATCGGCCAAAGAGAAAAAAGCTCTCGCACAAGAGCCAAGAAAACATCTTCACCGCGAATTTAAAGACGCTTATGACGTGCATCGCTCCAAGCCTACTGCGTCGCTAAAAATCTATATGTACACGCGACATTCGCAGCAGAGTTCCGTACCTCATACACAAACACCGGATTTATCGTTTTCATTTCATATGTATAAGTGTTTTCGAGCTTGTGACAAGTACAAGAAAGATAGAAAGAGAGAGAGAGAGAGAGAGAGAGATCGAGAGGAACGTCTCCAGGAGTATAGACGGACTGCCGCACGTTCATCGCGTCTCTCTCGCTACAAGCGATTCTCCGGTAACATCGCATTGACGAGCACCACGAACGCAAATTTACGATGCTTCGCTCACCTACGCGTATAACTTTATGTTGCCAGTGTCTATAGCTATATGCAGGTGAAATTATACGTACCCATGACCCCTCCCCCCACCCTCTACCCCCTCTGCTCTACCACATTTTCTTGTCTCACGTGAGCTCATTATTATTCATGGCATCGACCGGCAAATCGCAATTTCTTATTGCTTTCCTCACATTATATACTTAGCATTGAATCTTCTCTCTTCCTCTGGCGCTCTCCCTCCCTCTCTCTTCTCTCTTTTCTTTTTCATTTTCCACTCTCTCTTTCTGATGCCTCCTGTGTATATTAGCAAAAGTGCAGCACATTTAACTTGCAAGCTAGTCACGAGTACGCGAGATATATAAATAGCTCGCACGAGGGAGTGATAGAAACGATTCCGCTTGTCTCTTCCATGTCTCCCTCGTATTTCTGCACGTATTCGAGTCTCGTTGCACACTCGCTGCACACCATCCATCACACATATAGTGTATAATGTACATGTTATATATTAAAGAGTCTACACCTGGTGCCCCCCCCCCTCCTTACTCCGTTGAATAAAAAACCACAATTTTCTTTCGTTTATAACAAAATATTGCGTTATTTAGACGCAAGATGGAAAGGGAATAATTCAACGAATGCAGAACATTTTGAAAAGATGAGAATATTCATTTATAGGTTGGTAAAAAGTGTTGAAAATGAATTTGTCATTTTATATGCGGTTTTTCATGGGTAACATGTTCATCCGGGCATGTGAAACGAGACGAGACCCACGAGACTCGTTACGGACAATTTAAGAAATTTCCCGGTCACGTCAACTCTCTCTCTGCCTCGCAACTCTCGTCGCGGTCCTTCTTCATCGTTCTTTATCTTATTTTGCTCAATGTTTTATTTTGTTGCTTTTTCATGTGTTTTTATTTTTCATACACAGTCTTGTTATTCGTTACTGCTGCACGCTCTGATAGTTACCCCGTTTGAGCTTTCGCCAAATGTTCTCTAGCCACGATATGCCAGCGAACGCGAGCGTTGTCACAAGCGACGACGAGATACGATTTGTAACTCGTATTTTAGTCGTCGTTTACGTTTTCTTCTTATTCCTGACTTCCTTTCCATACGTCCAACCGTTGAGGCAGTTTATATCAACACTTAAAATTTTCTTCTCTTCTCGGTGATGAAGATACGACGTGGGTTTGGAAAGTGCCTCGTATTACGTGCATCAAGCCACGAGACGCATCTTCAATGTCTCGTCATACTCTCAAACTGGCGATTTTTCACCTTATATAACCGCGAAACATCGTTAAGTATTCCAGCCTCGTAGAATCGGTTGCCATTTGATTCCGAACTTGAAAACTTTCTCGCAAACTTGATGAAAAATGAAAAAAAATGCAACTCTTCCAAGACGCGAACGATCAACTCTCATTACGATAAATTGTATAGAGTTCCGAAAGTTTAATCAGTAAACTCTTTTGCTTTGTCATTATGATTCAACGCGAGAAACTAAATCCTTAAAGAGTCCGAAAAGTTGAAATATTTTGGAGAACTTTAAGATCGAGGATATCGGAACTGGTTGCTGGGTTACTCGAACTCCACGGTACACGGGGGCAAGTCTCTCGCGGTCACGAGGTCTTGGGGTCGCGGTCGAATCCCTTCTCCGAGGATGTTCCGCGAGTGTGTGTTTCTTGAGCGTACTCCAGGCTCCGGGAAATACGGGACAGTGTGTCAAGCGTGGTGGTGCAGTGAAAACAAAGTTCGTATGAATGGGAATACACAAAACAAAAACGTAGATAAGCGTGTTGTTGTTTTTTTGCAATTATTATTATTATTAAGGAAGAGGCCGTGCGTGTGGGAGTGTGAAAGTGCGTGTGAATAACTAACGCGGTGTGCCAAGGAAATCAGGGGACTTTAGGGGTCCCGATCGGTGCCTAGACCCCACGCTGAATCGCGGACAACTGAACTGCTACCCCTCGGCCGCTACTTTTCCTCCCGACTTCACCGCTGCTGCTGCTGCTGCTGCTGCTTCGTGGCCCGTTCGTTGCTGCTGGTACTGGCAGTGCGCGACACCCTGCGCAAAACTACCCTTGCACCATTCGCGAACCTCCCCCCTGTCTTCCCCTCATTTCGTGCCTCTCTACGCCACATATACCTATAGTCTCTGCGCCTATCAAGCAAAAGGGCATCACATCCCACTGCCATTCACGCTTAAGCAGTTGGATCGCGTCCTGTTGCCTCGTACAGAGATTCGCATTGTGTACATCAGTCGCGATAAGAGTCTGACAGTCGTTGACAAATGAACAGTGACTGGCAATCGCTCGCGAATCATTCCTACTCGATGGACAGAGACACGCTTGTGGTGCCAAGCAAGTTTTCACATTGCTGCCGATAACTGAGTAACCTTTGTACAAAATGGCGTGTACAAGTTACTCCGATGCCAAGAGCAACGCCGTAGCACCGCGAGAGCAGGATTCCACAATGCGTGACACAAAAAAAAAGAGAGAGAGAGTCAAGAGGTCGAGCTTGGGCTCTCTGCGGAATAAGGCATTAAATTCGAGCTCTGTATGTTTATAGTTTCGTCCATATCCAGCATGCAACTGTGTTATGAGGATAGATGCGTCGAGAGAATCTGGAGGACTGGAGGTCCAAGTTGGCAAAGAATACCACGTCCTAAAAGGGGAGATCGGAGCTTGATTAGGGGTCAAACGTTTCTGTCTATAGCCATTGAAATCACGATCTGGTGCACACCTTTCGTTTTCACATGTATAAAGATATACAAAGTGATTGGTGCATCATTTCATGCTCATAAGAGGGGAAGAAACAGATGCCACTTTTGCTATGAATGAGACACAAATTGTCGGACAATATAAGCCGATGGCTTCCACATCATTTCCTCATCCTGTGCTTCATGAACTATCCGCATATCTGTATACACGAGAGTGTATATGGGTTCTCGAACTATATGTTCCGGGTCCCCATATGCTTCGATATGGGCGTAGAAGCGAGAGATCCGACGTTTACAAAACAGCAGAGGGTGAAAAGGGAGGCTCGTTTCGTGGTGTATATATTTACATTTGCGAAACGAAATACGAGGGGGATCGCGAGAGCGGGGATGAGCCAAACTCTCGGAGAATATTGTAAGCGCACGCTTGATGCGAGCACCGAATAATTTGTGGTATTATTTAACCAGCCTGTATCGTTAAGCAATTTTTAAAGCTGAGGGTTGTCCACTGGGGCTCGAGTGAAAATCAGTCGTTCCGAGTTCACCGCAAGAATGATACTCCTTCGGACCGTTGCGGCTATAAAGACGAAGAATTATCGGTGGCTCGACAAAGAAATCACCTCGGACGTCTTTTTCCTCGAGCAGAAAATTAAAGAGAGAAATTGTGATAAATCGACACGGACGTAAAGTGGATAACACTTTCCCCGATCTCGATTTTCACAAACTTTTATTTTTCCAACGAATGCCAAGGGAACTCTCTTGCTCAAACGAGATGGATGGAAAAGACGTATATAAAGGAGAGTCGCGAGAAAGCCAGAGAAAGCCAAAAAGAGGGAGTCGCAGCTGGGACGTTTGATAAAACGATCACAAATCTAGCCGCGCACATCACGAGACCAGTCTACCCTCGCAGGCCTTTTCATTTCCGTTTTTTTCCAGACTTGCTTCATTCCCTCCAGTTCTGTTGTTTTCAATAATCTTTCATTCCAAACTCTTGCTCAACAGTTTCGAGGGTGAAGCAACGAGAAATGAGAATAATCGCATTGTTACAGTTGGAGTTGGTTGTAAAATCGAATCATACAAAATTCTTCCTCGACTGGAAAAAAACTCCATCAAAAATTTCATTTCGATAAAATGGAAATATCATTAAGTATCTGAAATGAGCTTAATCATCGATATGTTCTCGGACAAGTTTGAACGTTGAAATGTTGAATGCTGGTGAAATTGGAAGGCTATTTAGTGTCATTAAGGTCGTACACGATACATTGGCGCAAGAAGGTTGTAGAAGTAGCGAGTAGTGGCAACAGCACTGGTGCAGTTGAACCCCTTGACGTTTCGTATCCGCGCACATGTACTCTGTTTGAATTCTGGTGCATCCCTCTTGAGAGCTCGTGGAGTTTCCGCACAGTTCTCCTTCCCTGGCGAGACTATATCGTCTGTTAGCCGTGTAGCTCGTCCTTCTTCTCCATCGGCTTCCTAAGCACGAGAGCGTGCAACCCACTGTAACTCGGTGGAAGCACCATCCCCAGCGATATAGCGAATAGGAGGAGGCGAGCAGAAGCAACCCTCGCAGCCTGCTCTTGCCTTCGGGCATTTTCCTGCATATATATATGTGCCCATGGGTATATATTCGTGGCTTTCTCCGCAAATCCGATTCATTCGTATCCAATTAATTTTCAAACTATTAACGACCCGTCGAGTCTCTCACCCGACTGTTCCACCCCGAGACTTTTTTACCTTCATAAAATGTGGGCCAAAGTGGGGGGGAAACTTTTTTTTTTTATTTCGTTCCCTAGGCTGCTTCCGAATTGCGATTCACTCCGGCAACTTTTCTGGTTCAACAGAAGAGTATGAAAAAAACGAAAACACATTCCGGATGAGAAAAATATTCTTACTTATTTTTAATTGGACTGCGGAAGGAGAATTTCATTCGGGCATCGCGAGTCAATTATTTTCGAATGTAGGCCATGCGCGAGACGATCCGCTTAGACGTTTTTTTTTTTCTTCTTAAATCTCAAATCTTAACAAATTCCTCGGAATGACATCGCCCCGATTTTGTCCATCGATCCTTTAATGACGAACGCTCCATTATCAGCTGACAGCTAAGCGAATCGACCACAAATTCAATCGTTCTTTTTTAGAATTAGCTTTCGCCTGACAAGCTTAAACATATATCCTGTGGCTAATGGAGCTGACGCAGCATGAAAACGCGTAAAGAAATGCGAAATTGGAAAGATTCGCGTGGCATTGAACCGTTTGATGCTCCTTAAGAGAGGTCGCACTCTGTAAATTCTATAAATAAACGAGATTTCAGACTGAATTCGTGGAAATAAGGCAAAAGATCGAGTATGTCTTGCTTTTGCGGGTTACACAAGTTTACACACGTTTATGCATGTGTGTGTGTGCGTATACACATTGTGAAGAATTTCGGAACGAAGCAATTTCGGGCGGTTTCGTTTGGAGTGCGAGACGAGAGAGACCGGTCTGAAATAAAGCTGCGTGTGACGCCCCTCACGTGTTTTCTAACGCGATATACGTGTGTACCTACTGTGGCTACAACTTACCTGGTCGTGCTCCCGAGACGCATAAACCAGTTAATCTCTCGATACTTTTACCGGATTATGCACATACAGACCGGCATGTACGCACATTTACGGGTAAACACACAGACGAAAAAAATTATGCTATCGCGTCTTGTAAGAAACATCGTAAAGCTCAACATATATTTATAGAGCGAAGGGGGTGATAATTCGGCCACAACATACTGCTTATTCTCCAACATCTCATAGACATGCACCGCTCCATCTGGTCAAAAACAGCGCAGCACCTAAATTTTGAACAATGCGTTTTTAATAATCTTCGATTGTTTACATTTGGATTTGACTTATAATTCGTAAATATTCGTATTCGCGACGGTGAAGATGTTGAGCATGAACCGATCAGGGGTCCAAATTTCCTCCACGATATTCCAATATATACGGAAGAATCGTCGGAGGACGCATTTCCTAGCATCAAAGACAAAAATGAAGATATGACCAGAGTCATGCTGCGTGGGCGAGAAAGAGTGGTAGAGATTGTTGGAAGGAAAAGCAGAGAGGATTTGGTGCATGTGCCGCGTGAGCGCCAATCTCGGCGAGCGCAATCGCTCAATAAGGGGTCCGGGGGATGGCAAAAGAGGCGGAAAAAAAAATAAGAGGAGAGAAGAGGGGCGAGCTGAGTGAGTAATTAATGGCCGAGTGTACATCGTGTGTGCTCCGAGAGTGTCCTCATGATAAAACGCGCCGCGACCAGCTCTCTCGCTCACGCATGGATGAACCGTTAATACCCTCCTGATGCGCATCACACACACAAACACACACTTATCCGCGTTAACACGAAAAAACTGCATATCATTCGACGAGACACACCGACTCACATCGCTTGCAATTTATTCGCAACACGTTTCGTCGCACTTTTGCCAGTCGACATTTTTATAACTCCACCGCACGAGTACGGAGATAATGAGACTCGAATCTCTCGTTACGATTCGATCTTCTAAATAGAGGAATCGCAACTTGTGTACTTTTGGAATTTAGTCGATGGCTTATTTCAACATTTTTCGCCACGAGATTTAATGACACGATGTCATTTTTTATTCTAAACGACGGCCGAGACTTTCTTCATTTATTATACCGAATTGAAATTTNCGAAAAAACTGCATATCATTCGACGAGACACACCGACTCACATCGCTTGCAATTTATTCGCAACACGTTTCGTCGCACTTTTGCCAGTCGACATTTTTATAACTCCACCGCACGAGTACGGAGATAATGAGACTCGAATCTCTCGTTACGATTCGATCTTCTAAATAGAGGAATCGCAACTTGTGTACTTTTGGAATTTAGTCGATGGCTTATTTCAACATTTTTCGCCACGAGATTTAATGACACGATGTCATTTTTTATTCTAAACGACGGCCGAGACTTTCTTCATTTATTATACCGAATTGAAATTTCCTCTGCTATCTACGATGTCAAGTATTTATACGCGTTATTAATAATTATACCACCGCTGATCACATTTTCTTAATCACTATTATTATTTTTCCATTACTTTATAATTAGCACGTCAAACTTTACAGCCGATCCATGGCTAGTATAATCTATTCTGTATCTTAATTTACATACTCTCTCTTCCGCGACTCTCATTATCGAATTGCACCCACGTTTATTATCCATTCAATAAAGCAGGGGGTGTGTGTATATTCATCTTTTATAGCGATTAGTTAACGGTATATCTTCTTGCGCACGTATTCATACGTGAATAGAAGTTTTATCTCGACGAGAGTGTCGCGCCAGCTTCGGGAATTTCTTTGGATAATTGTACGAGTCGAGGGAAACTATTGAACGGGCAAAGCTTCGAGCGAACTGCGTGAATCTCAAGCATGCAAAGCGTGAAAAAAGCTCACGTTTCGTCATCACTCTAACATTCTGACAGCTTGAAATTCGATCACGTTGAAAAGTGATGCAAACGTTTGCTTTGTCCGACAGCAACGAAAATCCCATTTTTTTTCTCGTCCACCTCAAAATTCCTTTTCATATTTCGGCAAAAAAAAATCATGATGCATCAAAGTTTCGAGCTTCCTGTATTTTGGAATTGAGAAAAAATGGAAAAAGGAAAAAAAATTGGTCGGATTTGAAAGATTTCCTATTCGCATTAGTTTCCGCACGTAATGTTGGATGTTTTTCGCGTCGATTGTACACTCCACTATTTTTCTTCTCTTAATCATCAACGACATGGATCGAGGCGAGGGTCATGTATAATGCAGTTGGCTTTGAGAACCGGTAGCATTTGAATAAATCAAAAAGTCCGAAAAGATTTAACGACTTACATTTATAAATAATCCGTTGTAATAAAACTTCTCGTAATGAATATGAGTCTTTCATTTTTTGTTTGTTTATTTACATATAGGTATGAATATTTTATCAGTTTGTGAATTATTTTATATTTTTTTCGATTTAATGGAACACGTTGCTCCAGACTGGTTAAAATGTAGACCCGGAATTAATGCAGTGGATTTTCTGGCATGGATTGTGATAAGCTGCTTTAGCTGAATCTGTATATGCGTATTAGATCGTTGCTGGAAGATCCAACGTCACGTATGATGAGAATTCTTGATTCAACGTATAATTGCTCACTTTATAAGTGTGTATGAGGAAGCTGTTTTAGCCTCCGTTGCTCTATATGCTGCGCGCTTGTATACTTACTGCGTTATCGAAAGACAGATGCAATCGAGTAACGTGTGCTGCAGCACACCCTTCTTCCTCCGAGTCTCAAACGTGGCCGCATGCGAGAGTCTGGTCTATCCGTCGTTCTCTCTCGCTCTCCTTCCCTTACTGCATCGCAGCAACGAGCACCATATCGCAATCCCAGACGTGCTACAATGCACCCGATGCGGTATGCGGCATACGTTGTTTCAGAGACGAACGCATCCGTGGCCATTGTGTATTCCCGTCCCTCCCCATGATTCTCGCTCTGTATCACCTCGTTCGCCAATGGAAAATTGGAACAGCAGATTAGACCTGCCAAAAATTTAATCAGTAAACAAGTGGAGATCTTTTCATTTTCTCCGTGTGACAGACGCGTTTTGTTATATTGAGCAGGGTTCGCAGTCTGCTGCTGGCTCAAACTTGCAGATTTTGTAGTGAATCTACTTGGATGATTTTTTTCCTTTGGCACGACGAACGGAAGTTTACAGAGCGAGCAGATAATTCGGGAGCTCGGGATTTCTATGAGAGTGGATTAGTTTTTATCTGTGAAGAGGCTTCGAGCATTCTGGAAAGGAATAATTCTTATCGGACATTTGCATGCGATAATTAGTCGAAAAATAAAAAGTTGTAAGTTGCAATTTGGAATCTGGCTAT
The DNA here is from genome assembly GCA_037952995.1 of Hyposoter didymator. Classification (NCBI taxonomy): domain Eukaryota; kingdom Metazoa; phylum Arthropoda; class Insecta; order Hymenoptera; family Ichneumonidae; genus Hyposoter; species Hyposoter didymator. The sequence continues at coordinate 2,608,383 of JBAJMU010000007.1, forward strand.
CGCGCTACCTCGCCATGTTCCATTCCGATCAATAAATCAGTGTATTTCGACATGCCGGGCCTCAAATTAGCCAGCATAAAACTGTCGACGTGTGAATCGGTCCAGCTCTCTCCGTATAGTAATTAAGAATTTTGTCATTTAACGCACAACACCGAACGCAAGAAAGAATTGAGAGAATGGACCGCGTCGACGACATTTGCATGAAGGAGAAGAGCCGATCCGTGTAAAGCAGAGAATGAGAGAGAATGACGGAGTGAGAAGAACACAACGCGGCATGTACGAGAGTTACGTGTCTGCGCTGCGTATACCATCGCGCTGTGTGTATTATAATTTAAGGGATTAATAATTCATACGTCGCTCGAGTTACTCGCGTCCTCGCAGTGATACCCTGCCATTAGCTCAGTTCTTGTGTGTTGCCGGACTTATTCGCACCCACGAATACAGACGCGCACGTGGTCGAGTCTCGCGCAGCACTTCCAGTTCGCCAAACTATTTTCCTTCATGAACATGCCCATGGAAGAGAAAAGTCGGTGCCAATTTGGACCACTGCGATTCGAAAGAATCGAAAGGGCAGTAAAAAGATGAAAACTGATGGGAAGAGATCGTAAGACTCGAAAAAATTACATAAAATAACAATAAAACAAAACGATTCGTCGGGTATTTGACTTTCGCACGATACTAATGTATCCTCAATGGAAAAAGACAGTTTTGATAACCGTGACACGACAATTTGAGTGAAATAGTGAAGAAAAACGACTCGGGGTCCAAATTATCACCCTTTTCATTCTATAGATGTTTGCCTATATATATATATACACGGGCGTGTTTGTGCGAATGCTGAAAATGTTCTCGTCCCGGTGCCGGCTCGAATACGGTTTTCTCCCTTTGTTACGTATGTATATATAAATACATCCATATGTGTGTAGGTTATGAATATTCAACGAAGTTCGCACACCGTACGTTTGACCCTTCGCGTATTAACCGCCCCCGGGACTTATGAAATTCATTCGCGGCCGCTCACGGATTCTCCTCCTCTGATGAGCGTTTGCGAGTCGATGCTGGAGCCTCCTTCTTCTTCTTCTCCGGCCTCCCTCTCGCGTTCCTCCTCTCTTTCATCCTCGCATTCTCCTGCTGGTGCTCCGATTCCCTCCACTTTACCGCGCGCCCTCACTCCCGACTTATACGGATTAATCACGATCGATCTTTTCTCGCGCCAACACGTTGAAAAAACGTTGCCCGCTCGCTGTCAGGAATACTCGACTCTCTTCGCATATTTATGGGTCTCTTTGCACCGAGCGAGAACCCTTTTTTTTCCACTCGCTCGCGCTCACATATGATTCAAATTGATGTTGCCGCTGCTCGCGCGAGTCTCTCGTGATTCTCGCAATTTTCGTTTCTCTTTTTTCTTTTTCTCTCCCTCTCCAACCGAGTTTCCGTTTTTTTCTTGTTTCAGGCGTTCAAAGAACCGTCCATGTCCTGCACAATTCCGAACAACCGGCCTCGGTATTCGCCGTTCTCGAGTCTGGCTCCAAAGTCATTCCGCTCATTGCCGATGGCCTCTTCGATCTGCTGATGCTCAAAATTGCCAATTACTACACCAGCAAGAAACAAACCAAAATCGAATGCAAAGGACCAAGATTCGAAATTGGCGACTTTTGCGTCAAACTTGGATGCGTCACTATGAGCCAAAATTTCAAGGGAGTTCTTGTCGAGGTGAGTTTATCAATCTCTTTTGATACAAGTCTCATGCATCCAAACAATGGCATTTCGAATAATTAGCTCGAATATCATCGAATAGACGAAACAGCATGTCATTGTCGAACGTTATTATGGAACTTTATGCAAATTCCGTGGCTCTATTTCCCATGCACGTCGGACAAATAGAAACATTCTATCCTCGTTTTTTACGCTGCGAACCAGAACTGTGAAAAAATGGAAATTTTACACTTTTTCTCAGACATTTGTGAGCCTCAGCAGCCTTAATCGTTAATTTTAGCATCGAATTGGATTCAGATTTTGTCGGATGTGCGCTGCTTCGAGATTATTACGTGTGTTGAGAATAAACGAGTTGCGATTCGATCACGGTTCTGATAGTTCAATTTAGTATTTTTTCTCGTCACTTTTTTTGCCAGACCGATATTCGACATTTTTTCGGTTTAAAGCTCGTCAGCTCCAATATCTATCGATCGTATTTGTCTATATGCATTCGATAAGCGCGAACTGAAAGAGAGCGACAGATGAGGCGAGAGAGGGAGCAGAGTGCAGAAACCCCTTCGGGCTTTGAACGAGTTCGGACGCATTTATTTTATTTTATATAATTTTTTCTTTCTTTCGTCGCCCTGAGGCTCTTCGACACGAAAATATGGCTTTGTAATTAAAAGCGAGTTTTCTCCTCCACCATATCCCTCTGGACAAAGTCGCGTCCGTACCTCGCGCGACAGCGGGCAAAAGAAGAAAAAACTTTTGGGCCCTTTTAAAAAACGCTCTCACTTCGTCCTCGACGCGTTTACTTTTTCTTTCTTGTTTTACTTTTCGTATCCCTATACGTTTTCCTCTTCATGTATATAAACTTTGGCTAGGGCTTTATTCTTTCCTTTCCTGCGACGTTTTTCAATGCTATCCGAGAGAGGCAGAGAATCCTTCCGCCGACACAAAACGCCTGGGCTTTTGAATTTCGTCCGGAGTTTCCATCGAGCACCGACGGAAACTCCGGACGAGAATGCATCTCGAATCACATCTTCGGTGCTGAAAAAAATCCAATAAATTTCTGCAAATAAAACGTCCCCCGAGAGAAGCAGCTAAAATATTGCAAGGGCAACGTGAGATTTCCGCCCCTGTAAGTCTTTTTTTTCTAATAATGTCTCGAGTGCCTGAAGCCAGAGTCTCTCGTGTTTGTATATAAAAAGAAACATGGCGAGCAACCCGGAAGAGAGTTGGACGGAATTCTGATATACCGCAGGCAATGTCATAAGAATTTATAATAACTTCCGGCGTATAAAGTCGTTCGATGGACGATGTTGGGCCATTGCGGGTGCTGCCGAACAACTTTGTACACAAGTATCGGCAAGTGATCCACGCTCGAGCGAAATGTACAGAGATACAAAGTGTGAAAACTCATGAAAACTTTGTACATCGTTTTTCGACTTTTTTTCCTTACTCCTCGTCCATCTTTATTCCTTTTCCCCGATGCTATTCCATTTCCGGTTCCTGGAAGAAATCGATCCAGGCGAAAACCATCAGGAACGTTGTTGCTACTTTATTTGACTCTCGCTTCTTCCATCCTGAAGTCGCTTCGCTCGTCTCCGGATGAAGGATGAGTTTTAGGGAATGATAAAAAGAAAAAGAAACGCAGATAAAGAGGATCGTGGAATATACGAATGCGGGAAAAAAAAGAGAGACCGCGCGAGCGCGGAATGTTTCTTCTACGCTTATACACACGAGACTGGAGAATCCTTGGACTCGTTTCTGTCTCGTTTCTCTCCGTCTCTATCCCCTTTTCCCCTTTTACCCTCAATTTCTTTCTCGTTCTTTACTATACGAGCGGCAGAGAAAAAAAATTCCAATCGGGATACAAACGGGACACTGGATCCTGCGAAAAGACAAACAACAACGTCCGAGGCCCAAGAAACCAAGGGGAAGGGTCGGTGGTACTGGCGGGGTGGCAAGGCAGGAGGGTCAAAGAATCGTCCCTGTATAGTGTCTCGGAGTAAATGAGAATGTGCAGCCGAGAGGATTGCACATACAACGGCTTAAAGAAACTACGACGTTGACCAGCTTTGTGGATGCTGGAAAACACGAAAATCTTTCACGGCGCGACAACTCGAACAAATCTAACGTAGAAATAAGCCACCCGTAAGATGCATGTCGCAATCGCAAACCCAGCATGTTTCTCGTGTAAATACAAACCACAATTCCATGTAAAATATTTTTCCCTCTTTATATCCAGCGGCGTATGGTCGTGGATACTGAGAACGGCCTCGAGCCGGCCTCCGCGCGGAGACTTTTCGTCACTTGGTCCTTATTCTTGTTCTGCATCTTCCTGCAAAGTATATAGCGCGTGGACATGTAAATCGCGACGATTCTCGGCCCTCGAGCTCCGAGATTCTCGTGGGAATGTTTGGCGAAAAGTTTTCGATGTCTACATCGTGTAGCCACACTTTTTCCTCATCCTCCTCCTCCTCCCTGGCGAGATCCAACGACGAGTTTGTCTCGTTCAAGTTAAAAGTTTACACCGTGATTTTTCACGTGCCCGTAGGTGGAATACAGACCCTGCGTCGTGCCAGGAAGCGCTTGGGATCTGATGAGAGAATTCCTCCAGGGTTTCCTCGGATCGGGAGTGCCCAATCAAGCCCCTCAGTATCTTCAGAATCGCATGAACGATCTTTACCAACCGATGGACACCATCCAACAATACCTCGAGCACTTTGGTCAGTACAGAAAAACTACCGGGGTCCTTTGAGTGTCCCAAACAGACCAAGTGTCAACGAAGATCCTCGCTGTCTCTTGAAATTAACTCAGCATCACATAATAAATGTGTCTACGTGCGTAATCGATGTTTTTAAATGAATTTCAATAAAAACTCCAATAATTTAGAAATTTGATTAGCAATCGCAGCCTCCCAATCCAAGTGTACGACAAAATATATTCAGGTCCAGACCTTCATGCAGCGTGTCTCAGAAACAGTTTTCTGATTTTAAAATAAAATTCAATTAAAACTCCAATGGTTAGAATTTCAACGAGCAATCGCAGCTTCTATTCACGTGCACGAAAAAACCGTTTCCAACGACTTACAGTGTCGCAGCATCCCTTGCGGTGTTCCTGTCCTCTTATCGACTGCCAGTAAATGAAATTTCTTTCCATCGTTGCCCAGCCTCGTTCATCAACACTAGATTTTTTATGTACGATCGACAAATCGGATTTTCCAGAATCTCTTCTATACCGACGACTGGCAATTTGCAATTCGACTGGATCCCATAAAAAGAGTCTTCCTTCTCCGAACTCGGAGCCTTTCGGAAAGGGTCGACCGTGGGTAAATATTGGTTTCGCAACCTCCAGCGATATCATACTTTGCCCTGATATTCCAACTATTCTCGTCAGATGGTGATAAGCGCTGGCAATCCTCGTCGCCTCACCGGAGAGTGTGTTGCACCCGGAAAATGGCGATATCTGTTGCAGTATGCCATCATGTTTTTACACGTCTAGACTCGTGGTCGCGTTAAATCCCACGTAGTTTTTACCAAGCTCCGTAGTTTAGATATTTTATAGTGTCACGTGAATCATAGACAAGTGCCTCGTACGTATATGAAGTAGCAAAACGCCCAACAACGCACTTACTCAGCCACAAACGACTGTATTTTTTCTTTCGAGTGTCGCCACGGAGTGTTGGCTGGAATATATAAAAAATAATAAAAATAATAAAAAGAAAAACAACACTAAGGATTCGACAAGAACTGAGCTACTCTCGCGAGATTTTTTACCAAGAGGTGAGAGAAAAAGGAAGAAGAGAGAGAGTTCTGACTTGCATGATACAGAAAGCCTCGGCATCAACCTCTTAAAACCGGTGCATGTTGTGGAGGTCCTTGATTACCGTATTTGGACATACTCGCAAGTCTTCTTGCAACGATATCTTATCCCTGTCTCTTTTTTCCATTTTACTACCTTTTAATTTCGTAACACTTTTATACTCCGAGTCGTTAAGGTTATTCATGTTTCGCGAAAAAAGCTTATTACATGTTGTGAAAAAAGGGAACATAATCGCTGATTTTCGTGATATTTTTTTGATGCTTGTTCGCGTTCGTAATTTATAACGAATTCAGCATGATTTGTTTTTATTTTTCTTTCTGCATGTCGAATATTCTCGAGGAACTCAATTTTTCAATTCGCAATCAGTTTATTTTTTCTGGGGAATATTGAAAATGGGTTTTTGACTAAAAGCTCCTTGCTGTTGCGAAATCCATGAACGTATAATGCTGGATTTTCCGTACCGGAAGAAATTTGCAAAAGATTTCAAGTCTATAAATTTTATTCCTCTTTCCTGGTAACATTTTGTCAAGGAATAAAAATACCTCGAAAATAAATTCAACAAACTCTGGAGGTTTTCAAATTTATGAGACTTTATTGCGTACTTTGTGTCACAATTTTATTCCGATTCTCAAACTGTTATCAAACTTTTACAACGCGAGATAGAAAACTTCTTAACGGGTTTTTTTGGTCCTGTAATGCTGTAACTGCATGGCCCGACGACGCAGTGTCGTTGGCCATATGTGCGCGCTCCTTACTCCCAATTATCGTGAGTTTTTTTAGCTGCGATGATTATGCACCACGCCACGATCATCGTGGATGAAAGTCGACGCACCAATGAAAAGGAGACAAGTTTTTGAACGCGGCAGATTCGCGCAGCGTATGCAAACGAACTTTATTGGTTGTGCGGCGAAAAAGTAAAAAAAAAATTTCGTCTCATTTTTTCTCAATTAGCGATAATTACATCCAAACCATTCAATCATTTTTATTTTATCGTGCCTTTCTCCTCGCCGCTTGTTAGTTTAAAAGAAACAAACATTCAAACGACGAAATTTACATTCTTTCCTACTCGCACTACATTCGGAAGAAGTTCGACATGTGCGAGTAATGAAAAAAAAGGGTACAAAGATGTGCATTAGTCTCCACGTGCATGCCCCAGAAACCTGTTTCGTAAAGGAGAAATATAAAGTTGCTGTCTTTTTACCTTGAAATATGCATGAGAGTGTTTGTGTGTGTGTGTGTGGATGGCACGTAGTCAAACGACACCGACTACTATATCCAAACTCTCTTTTTTGCGAGGAGAAAAAACGTGTATTCTGCGTGAGCGAGGAAAGGTACTTTTTTACGCGGTGCATATGCACCACATGCAATTATTCGTATTGCCTCGTATCGTCCGGGTTTTAAGAAAACCTTTCGCACCAGTCCACCCACATTTGACTCATTTATTATTAGCTCATTCCCTTAAGAGGACACATTTCCCTATGCGACCTGGAATGGACGATAAGAAAGTTCTGGAACGACTTGTTTTTCGTCGGGTTTGTGACGTCTTGTCGTTTTCGTTCCTTAATTAACAAAATGCTGGGAAATTTTTTTCTAGAGTCTCGCCCTGTCAATATTTTCATCGCTAAGCTCGAATATTCAATCTCTCTCCTGTCATGTACGAAATATTGGAAGAATCATAGTTTCTATCACGAAGACGTTTATGAAATGGAATAAATCACGAGATATGGTTTTTATGGTCCATACGAATGAATTTATTGGAATTTCTCGGATAAGCTTTTCTGAGGCGCAATGAAAATTCACGGCATGTCATTGAGGGCAAGAGATGGGGGATTTTCTTGGAGAGAAAAATCTCGCACAGCGATAGAAATTTGTGCGAGTCAAACTTTCTTTCAGGTGTGAATGCGAAAAGAGGCGGAGGCTGGAGCGAAAATACGAAAAATATATCAAGGGGAAGGTACCGCGTATATAACGCGCGTTACGGTATTTTGGATTCGAGTCTCGTAAAGCCCTCAATATTTAGAGCATACACAACTCGTTACAGCTGCATGTCAGCGTCACTAACAAAAAAAGGATTTACCCTCGAGAAATTTGACGATAAATCGTCAAAATTACGCCCTTATCTTTCTCAGTAATCGAGCAACGTAGCGGGACAAACTCCCATCGCGAATTACGAGGAGATTGAAAATTTCATACCGCACAACGTATAGTATAAATCTTCTTCCAATCTATATACATAGAATACAAGGATACCTGCGGAGATAGTCGCCTAACGATCGATTGAAATGTAAAAGCAGGCGCCAATAGCTTGCCTCGTATACGCTGCTACACGAATAAGAGACATCGGTAGCCTCGATGAGTCTATATCACTCTGATGTCGATATTTACCACAGGGCATTCCACCCCTATCGTCCTAAGCGGGCAAATTCATGGCCTTCAAAAGTATTTTTCTTCAAATTGAACATTTAACATTTATCAGAATTTTCTCACTCTCGTTCTTATGGAGATGGAACCGTTTTCATCAGTAGACATGATGAGTACAACACAGAATTGTTCGTGGTGAAAAGGGCATCAGAGACGCAGTACATTGATGCTTCGTCATTGGTTGCCATTAATTATTACGAGTTTTTAAATTCATTCATTCCATTCACAACAGTTTCCGGATGTTGTATCGGTTGCTACGAATTGTGAAGTTGAATCGATTCTCCCAAACGTCATCTTGGATTACGACGTCGAAGTTTGCATCGTTGGAATGCAACGAATTTGTATTTTTTCTCGAGCTCCATGATTCTTATTCGATATTTATAGCCAGAACAATGACGCGATCATTTTTCAGCATCCAAACTAAAAATCAAGACGAAAATTGTCATGGTTTTTGAAATTGAATAAAAAATTAATAGAAAAAGTATTTTTCGTTGGACCCCAGCGGACTCCCAGAGTGTCATTCTTGGATTTGTACGATGAGACGTTTCTGAATTGCTGCTTGTATTCGTTCTCGTGTTCGTTATTGAAATCGTGATTGTTTATTCTCGTAATTATCAAGAAATTATTACTTGGGTGATGGCGGTATTAACGACAAATTCTCTTGGAATCTTGATAAATGTCTATCCGTGCAACGAGAAAAATACATAGCTGGTTGAGTTTTCTGGGTAGCCAGACCACGTACAATTCCGGCGTGTATGGGGCGAGATCGAACGAGCTGCGAACGACGAGATATTCGTATTTTAGTCACGAGCACGACACGGCCAGTGCATCCGGTCGCATCTTCCGCTCAATCTATACGTATAGAAATTTTTAAACATAAGAATGTATTTGTAGACAATTATAAGAGAGACCTCATAGTTTCGGTAAAAATCGTCCTTTATCGCCATTATTTTCGACGATTATTTTACTGGCAAGATTTATATTGGACGGTACGAAAAAACGACCAACTCGATGCTGCGGGGTTGCTCAGAATTCTTTCTCAATACTTGACATAATTTTAAACATTTTTTCATACATCGCATTTACAGACATTCACATAATTGCTGAAGATGTGGCTTCTCTACTTGTCTTCTGAAAACCACAAATATATTTTTCTCTTTTTTTTCGTGCTCGGTCTCTGGGTCGCGAGATGGCACATAAAACGCGCCAAGCGGACAGGGTCAACTCTGCTGATTCTTCTCGAGCATAGTCCAACATCGCGTTGTGTGAGAGCTTTTGTCCCTGCTTTAGCTGCTCTCCGCTGTTATGTCTTTTCAAGCCCGGGGTTCCGACTGTTGGTTCGCGAGATTTTAATACGCGCGCACGACGATCTAAACACAAAACGTTTTGCAATGTCTGCCCTGCTTTCCCAAATATCACATTGAATTTTTCATGACGACGATTCATTCGTAGAAAAACATTTCATCAGAATTTCACGAGTCCTCGAGCTCCGATGCAATCGCATATGCAATCCAGAACGAAAACGAGTCACAAATATAATATTTTTCACCGGAGAGTATGAATCGAAAAATCGAAACATAAGTTTGGGGGATTCGGGTCAAGCTTTCAGGAGCCAATCCTCAGCCGCGTCGATCAATCCTGAAATTTCTTTCGCTCCCTATTCGATAACAAAAATGCTGCGAAATATAGGAAAACTTTGATGAACCTTCTTTATATTCATGCTCTCACTGTCGTGGCATCCATTCGTTCTTATTCATTAACTTTTGTCCAAATATGAAGTAGAAATTTGGAAAAGAGGACGTGGCTTTTGAAAATGTGCATCAAACTTTCTAGAATCAATTCTTAGCCGTCAACCGATTCCACAATTCCCAGAGCTTCCGGTTTCATAATGTAAAGAAATAAAGAGACATCGATGGACATTGTCTTTGAGCTAAACTGCTGCGACTGCTGTCATCTCAGAATTCAGCATCAGGGAACGTAGGGAGGTTCCTAAGAGAGGACGGTTTTGTTGGGAAGATGGTCGAGCGACCACGATTGTCGTACATTCTGGTTGAAGATGTTCGTTGGGTGAAACAGGTTGTTCCGGCTCTGGTCCAATGTTTCGGCTAAGCTGACAAGGTATATTCGTTCCACATAGATCCATGAATTTATATATATTTCACGGAGTGAAAAGCGTGACGTTCGTCTCTGGTGCTCTTGGCATGTTGCATATTTGGGGATCCATGTCGTGACCAAGAAGTTTTGGCGTCTGTCCCGTCGGGATAATCCTACTTGGGAGGCTCCCCTGCTCCGAGATCGACGCAACGAGACCGGAGGTATATATAAAAAAGAAATAACAAGAGAGAAGAACGAGCGAGAGAGAGAGAGAGACGGAGTAATGATAAAAAAAAAAATTAAAAAAAAAATATCCACGAATCAAAGGGCGTCGCTGCTGGCTTTTGGTTCTTTTGTCGGTCTTGCAGCTCGACCCTCGTCTGTTAGCCAGAGTCGAACCTCGACTCTTCCAAGCTCTCGCACGAGTCGACCAACTAACCCAGTTGCCATTCCAGATGACTTTTTCTTTGAGCTCTTCTGCTCTTTGCTACCGAATGCTTCGTTTCATCTCTCTCTCTCCATCTCTATATGTGTTTTTTCTCGTTCTCTCTGCACCAGCGCATTTCTGTTTCTTTATTCGACACACCAGAGAGGATTTTTGCGATCCTCGATTCAAATACCCCGTTCCCGTTGGACAAGCCAACGATATATTTTGCTCTATATTCTCGGGTTATACGTACATGTACTTTGACCGATTATTCGTAGTTTGTTGGTGTCGATTCAACCTCCTCTTTGTGCTGCTGAATAAATCGTACACATTGGCAAAAACTCTTTAAACACATACACATCTATTCAACAGTTGAGATAAATATACATAGCTAACGAAAGGAAAGATAGGGGCAGCTGAGAGGGTTTCTCTTGGTGAAGTGGATGTTGGCAAATGTTACAAAGGTCCTCACTCCAGTGCCAATATTACGTATACCATAATTCCTACGTCAAGGCTATATACTGTGACTTTTGAAACCTTCCGGAAACTGAAACGTGTCACGCACCAAACTCCCAGACCGGAAGTGCCCCGGGTAAATGGAAGAAAAAACAGACAAACAAAAGGTAGTGACATTTTTTGATTCTCTCTGTCGTCTGGATTTTCATGCACAGAACGTTATGTACGATTTTATAACAAACTTGTACGTTTTCACTCATTGGTCTAACGAAGCCGATAATTCCAATTATTCATCATCAGGCTGCCGAACGTCCGAAAGCCTTAAATATAAAAAAAAAATATTCTTGGCAGCTTGACCTTTCAACCAGCGCTTCGTGCAGACGAACAGATTCGTATGTGAAACTTGAGGATCCATTTCGTAAAATATCCAGCAAAGTTTTTAAGGAATAGGTAGATCGTTACTGATCGCGAGAGCCTTTATTGTCCTTTTCGTGCATGGTTGGTATTATACGCAGTGCAGGCAGACGGGGGTAACCTCATATAGTTCGATTACTCAACGAGGATCTTGCTTGGTAGCTACATCCTTTGCTTTTCCGTATGATGCTGTGGAATGTTATTGCAAGCACGAACCAAATTCCAAGCATGGAGGCATAATGGAGGAGGACGATGGGTGAGCCCAACCAGTTTGCGTCGCCTTTGCGTTCCGTCTCTCCTGCTCCTTCGTCGCTTCCATATCTCTTTCAGTTGCTATCTCTTCCTCCACAGAACACACCGTCTTTGCCAGTTTCGCCAGCGCAACGTTTAATCAAATGATTCGCGACTCTCGAGCGACCCAAAACTTGTTACTCGAACGCAACTTCCCGAATTAGAATATGAGAGACGAGAATTCGTCGTTCCCTTATGAAAATATCGTTTCTGATATATTTTCTACAAAGTTATCAACGTGTATGCACCAAGTCATATCTCCACTTTAAACCAATTTTCTTTATACGTTGTTCACATCTGAATTAACATGTCGAAATTGTTTGAATGACTAATTTCGACCGCTCGATCATGGAATTTTTATTTTTCGTTCCCTCCTACGAGTAAACTATGAATTTTATTTTATTTCATCCCCATTCGGTAGGACGATACTGAGAGCGAGAGAACTTTAGCATGTTCGAGCGCGGTGTTCAATCAATTAATCGGAATTAGCTCGATTGGCTCAAATTTCGATCGATTTCTTCTATTTTATTCGAAGCAATGAATTCTTGCTGCATTAATGTTTTGTAATTTCATAATATCAAATCCTTGTAAGTTTCGTGAGGAATAACTTGAATTAGTATATTCAACGAGGATCAATACATCGTTCGATGGAAATTTTTTTTTCGAAATTATGTCAAGATTCGTCGAGTTGAGGAATCACAGACTATTGCTGGCTTCGAAATCGTTGGATATTAAAAAAAAAAGTATTTTAGTTACGAGAGAAATATAAATTCTGAGATTTTTCTTGGACCTTTAATTATATCGAAATTCTAGAGCAATCTTGGAATCTCCAAGGTCCTTAAAACGGAAAAATTTTATGGAAGCCTTTTTTGGTGAAAACCTAATTTTTTACGAAAGATATGTTCGCAAATCCTTCAAAACTTCGTTCCAAAAGGGTTTCAACTATTTTATCTAGAATTTAACTTCACAAGATCGATCATTTATTGTTGGACAGCCCGTGTATCAATTTGAAAAGAAATGATTGTGGCGTGACAGACGAAGAAGTCTGCAGCGATGATAAACGCATTCCTCGCTAGAGTAGCGAGTCGTTAATCAGGGGCTGGGTCGAAGCGAAGTGAAAAGTAGCCCAGTGCCGAAAGAGTCAATTGAGAGTAGCGACGAGGGAGAGAGTCCAGCAGCAGGATCGCGCGCGGCCGCGGCGTATGAGACGAAACTCATGGTGGCTGTGAATCAACGAGACAGACACAAAGCTAATAGCAGTGAATTTCAAGCAAATCGCAAAAGCTCACGCTCATCTCACACATGTTTATATTCTTTTGGATTGCGTTGTATATCTCACGCCGGATGCGGCGATACTTTTGTATTACACTCGGGCAATACGAAGCCGTGCGGAGAATTCTTACTCTGGAGGAGAGGCCGGCGCGCGTCAGCATAATACGAAACACGACGTATAGCGACGCCGACGATTCCAACGGAAACGAGAAAAGACCGAAATTACAAAAACCTCCAGCAGCACCATTTTTCTTTCCCGTTGCAACCCTCCGCGATGTGACAGTAGCATCTTTTTGCATATAATGGGCGAACCGCAGCCGCGAAAGTTTATTAAAATCGTGAGGGCTTTCCTCCACGAATAGAGAATCGAGAACGACGAGAATTTTTTATGTTCCATAGTTCCTACGGGGAATTACGTACGAAGAAAATTTGCATAGATAGAAAAAAGTGGAGCGCAAGAAAAAAAAAACAACGCCTTGGAAATAAATCTCCTCGTCTGCAAATCAAATTTTCCGGACTTTTACGTTTCTGTTACGAGCAAATCTAAATTAATTATTTCTCGCTCAACCCTTTTCAAGTCTCTCCCAAAGGAATAAATATGCCATTTTCAATTTTGTTTGTAAATACCATTTCAGGCGTTTTCCTTTTAATTATCAAGACGTTCTCATTATTTTAATTAAATCACCGTATCAACTCATTATTTTTCTGCAGAATAAGAGCATTCACGAATCACACGAATGCAAACATATGCATGTGCATTTGGACGAAAAAAAAACGCAACTCTTAACTGCAGGCGATACGTATAATTATAGGACGAGTGCCTTGACCGAGTCTCACGCCCTCGCGAAAAATTCTTCTCTCGCCATCGTTTTACATCGTATGGCGACAGTGCGCTACTCGAGCGAGAGTCTCAATTTAGTCGGATCTCTTTGCGTATGATGCATGACGATACGAGCGGTGCACCAAACGAGGCCGCAACAGTAAAATAACGCGAGATGGAGGGAGATTGAGATCGCTAACAATTATAGTCTAAAGTAACGAGAAGATCATTTCTCATATTATTTGCTACAGCCATATTCGTATATTTATAAATTAACGGCTAGGGCTTGAGAAAAATTTCCTCCAGTCTCAAAAGACCAGAATTACGCAAAGAAATATGTGGCTGAAAGTTCATTAATTTTCACTATATTTCCTTCCTCGATTTTGGGAGGAAAATCTACATTTCAAATGTAACCGTACCGCGATCCATAAACTATCATTTTTTTCTCAATTTTTAATTCCATATTTATGATTCTTAAAATATAAATCGTGCGAATCGTAATTTGGAAAATAAATAATCTCGTGCCTGCTTTAACGAGATGAAAAAATGCCGAAATATCGCGAATCACCCCAGTATGACTTGGGTATATATTTGAACTTGTGCGTCAAGTGACGTCATGCCGAATGCACGCATAACCCGCGCCAAAGAGCAATAGACCAGTGCGCCAGAGCATCGTGGTGCTGTACGATGATGTCAGAGCCAAAAGAGTAAGCGCATTATGAGCACGAAGCACATAAGTGGAATAATTACATTTATCGTTGAGGAAACTTTTTGCAAACATATATATTTGTACACATGTCACATGTGTGACTACGTACGTGCTAATTAGTACGCGTATGAAAATGGCTCATACACACTTGAATCTTGGATGCACATTGAATACGAAAACATGTCCAAACGCATAGAATATGCATCGCAGGATTGTTCTGGGTCATATTGACCCGAGTGTGCATTTGGCCGATGGTTTTCGTTTAAACGTCAAACACCTTTGAATCGTTCGATTATTCAGGGAGAAAAATATATCCCCTGATGTACTGATTTTATCGAAATTTATGAACCCACGACTTTGGGACATTTTCATGTACGAAATTGAGAATTTCCCCCAGTGGTCATTCCCATAAGGGATTCGATTCGAACGAATGAAAGAGGCTTTGAATAAAAGTGTCGACAACCGTATGCAATTGAGAATGAGTGGAGTATTAAGAATTTTCTTCCAGTTTTGAAAAACGTACTTATACACTGAGAATAAAATTTTGTTAAAAATGGTCGATATTTTGTTGAATACGGTGAAGTAAATATTTTTTGATAATTTCAAAATTTTCGTTATTTTGACAGTATATTTGGTTTCTAACGAAATTGTCAGCGAAATTAACGAGTAGAACGACTAAAAATTGCTTCCGAAGAGACTTTCTAAAATATTTCTTGCTGCAGTGACACAATTTTTGGGATTATTCAAAAAAAAACATTTAGTCGAACGTATAGAACAAAATATTCATCTTTTTCAACAAAATTATGTTTTCAGTGTAAGCCAATAGCATTCGTTACTGAAATGATTTTTCGAAATTGTTCGAAATTATAGCGAACATGGAGCGAATTTGCATTTCATGTATGAGAACGAACTTTAATTCGAATGCGGTTCGAGGAGAAAAACAAAATGGTGGTGGGTGTGTGTGTAAAAGCTGTTTCTATATATAGTTAAAACGTCGTTGGGGCTAGTCTCGGTTGCGAGTAATATCGCAGACGTTTCTGGTTGCTCGATCATTGCCGCCGCATTCGTGAATACCATGGTGGCTCTCAGCCTTCATATCTGAGCTCTCCTCGCGAGCTTCCAGAGTATTTCTATGCCGAACGACGAGGAAAAATAATGCTACATGCTCCAGCGATCTATATAGCACGAGACGAGCCGTGTATTGACTGCGTCGGAGAAGAAAGGAAGCAAAGGCTCGAGATCGAACACCTGGAGCATTGGAATTTACGCCTCTTTGTCAATCACTGACCATTTTTCTCATGCATATTAACGTGGTTCCCCAAAAACGAGAGGATATTCATCGTTTGTGTTATTCGCAACTTGTGTCTTGGCTTTAAAGCCCACTGTCGAAAACACAACACGAGCACCACTGTCCGTTTATACCCCGGGCAAATAGGTATGCAGTTATTCTGAGACTACCCGGGGTGAATGCCCACTTCATGCATGCCTTTCCTACTCGCGCACTTTCTCTCTCGATCTTTTCTCCGTTTTCCCATATGTTTAGCAAGCCCAGAGAGCCAAGTTACCAAAAGCTCTCCTCCTCGTTATCGAATGGCTCGACCCTTTAGGAAGCATTGCGAGAGTCTTCATTGCCACCATTCAACGCGTTCTACGCGTTGTCTCGCAAGAATTCGTGGCAAGGGACATATAATCATATCAGATTTCAAAAACGGGCAAACGGCCAAAATCCGTTACTCATTTTTGACCAGGAAACGCGAATATATACTTATACTTTCAAGAAAGCAAGCTCAAGTTTGAATTCTATTACGACGTGACCGCATTGCCACGTGAAAAGTAATTTAAAGTTATTTTTATTTTTTCGTTTTCAATTATTTGCTCCCAAGCTGGTGTATCGTCACGCCGTCACCCAACCAAGTATTCTTTCCATCGCGCAGCTTGGACACTTGGACTACGCGAGCAGCCCATCGAATTCGGCTGCAATCATTAATGCAGTGATTAATCGTTTTGAATTATTCGAAATTTCTCTAGCTGTCACGCGTTTTTTCATTTATGACGTCAATTTTTATTTCATTTCTTTTGTCCATCGGAAACTATGATGATTCTTGGGGTGCATTGTTCTTTTTTTTTTTGCGGCATTGGTATGGTTGCTCATTTTTATTTGATACGCGCGATGACTGGGTTGAGTCATAGTTTCCTTATCAGTTGTCGCGATTAGCGGAAAAAGACGGGTGAAAAAAAAACCCAATTGCAGGGAATGACATGTCGAGGAGGGAGCAAAGAGCAGAATCGGTATGTGCAATATTTCGTGGAAACTATATGAATTCTCTTTGTTTTTTGCCGATGAATCTTCAACCGCACATACGAAAAACATGTGCGGTTTAACGTTTTCGTTAATTCTTTCTGTGGCCGACGAATTTCATTGAATCGCAAATTACATGACTAACCGGAAGTGCGTTGGAATTCTATTATTTTTCGGGAGCCAGGAATACTCGGCGAACGTTGCTGTCGACACTCCGGTGGTCAAATTTCGCACTTTTTGCGCCCGAACGTGAAACTGCGAGTGTGCGCTGGCCGAACAACGGTTGCGTTACACGAGTTAATGTTCGAGAAATTCGACAACCACCTGGCCAGGACATTTGACCTGTTTCCAAATTTGTCAAACACCTTTATTGCGTTACAGCACATTATCGGAAAATTCGAATATTAAAGCTAGTCAAATTCAGGCTGTAAAGAAAATCGTTGCAGTCAGTGCTCAATTTTCGAAAAGATATTTGAAAATCAATGAGAAATTTAAAATCACGTTTCTGTATTTGAACGAAGAAACTTTATGCAACAGAATAAATAAAAAAATGGCGGCGCCCATTAATAAATTACACGGAGTTATACAAACGGATACAAGCGAATACGAGTACGAATTGTGGCGAATTGAGTTCACACATTACACGCTATGTAATACGTTTCGTACGGACCATTTCCGTTTATAAAATTTGATATATATATTTCACGGGTACATACACAAACTGAGTAGAATTCAAATTGATCAGGGAGAGCACGCTGAAGGTACAAAAGTGTGAGAATTATTGGAGAGTTTGTATATGAGCCCGAATATAGAGAAGCTTTCTCGTTTTTGCACAGGAGCAGGGCGTAAACCCATAGCCGAATAATTTCCGGAACGATCAATGGGGCCTGTGAATAATATCCGTTGTTGTCGAGAGTTCGCATCATCAACGTAGTTAAAATTTCCAACTTGCATTTAACAGCGTTAATTTGTGCGAGGACTACGAATTAACTTGTTCGCTCGTACAGTAATAATCAACGTAATAACAATAACGTTAATAATTTGTATTTTAATGTCATTTCCCTAAAAATGTCTCAATCAACTTCCGGTAACACGCTCTACCAACGATCTCTCATAATATAATTATTAACCCGTTCGCGTGTGGAATCCTCGAGCTCGAACTATTACCGCTGAATTCTGCTACGATATGAGTTTCAGGCACGCAGAGGCATCGAGCTTATTCTTCGTCTATCGCGTTGATTCACCGATATGAACCGAAGCTTGTCTCTTTTATTTTTCCACGTTAATCCATCCATTTATTCATATTTCTGTATCCATTTTAAATTTAACAACTGAGCCATTATCGCATGAGAGAGTGAACCAATCATTTTTACCGACGAAACATGCTCTTCGTGCGTCGTAATAATTTGCAGAATAAAATGAGATTTCTATTGCATTGTAATCCTTCGGTTATATTTGTCTATCGATGTNTACAGTAATAATCAACGTAATAACAATAACGTTAATAATTTGTATTTTAATGTCATTTCCCTAAAAATGTCTCAATCAACTTCCGGTAACACGCTCTACCAACGATCTCTCATAATATAATTATTAACCCGTTCGCGTGTGGAATCCTCGAGCTCGAACTATTACCGCTGAATTCTGCTACGATATGAGTTTCAGGCACGCAGAGGCATTGAGCTTATCCTTCGTCTATCGCGTTGATTCACCGATATACTCCGAAGCTTGTCTTTTTTATTTTTCCACATTAATCCATCTATTTATTCATATTTCTGTATCCATTTTAAATTTAGCAACTGAGCCATTATCGCATGAGAGAGTGAACCAATCATTTTTACCGGCGAAACATGCTCTTCGTGCGTCGTAATAATTTGCAGAATAAAATGAGATTTCTATTGCACTGTAATCCTTCGGCTATATTTGTCTATCGATGTTCGATCCCAAAACCGGAAATGAATTCTCATTAACGTGTGCCATGCACCTGCTTTCGCTGCGATATTCAATTAAAATATTGGGACGAAGAAAAATTGAGTTACATGTGGAGCTTTTACAAAAAAAAAAAAATAATAATAATAATTTAATTTTAGCGTTAATCCGCTCTCATGAGCTTTCCGCATATGATGCTTCCCCCAATTTTATTTAAAAGTTGAAAGCAACCATGTGGGTGAAAAGCTTTTCGATGGAAATCGAACACGAAATGTCCGAGCCAGTAGCTGATTTAGTGGGGATTATAAAAAAAATGTAATGTATCTCCGGTTGCACGCACGATCGACGATCATTGAGCATTGGGTGGAGAAAGGACTGTTTCCATGCTCGCAGAGATCGGTGAAGCTCAAACCATTAGCACGAACTAACGAGGAGTTCCTATGGCGCTATTTATTTTTTGTATTCCAGACGTTGCGACAAAGTTACGTCGTCTCACGATGAGTGAGATTTAACAAGACGATTGCTAATTGAAAAGTTTTTTCGTTTCCGCTAAGCTCGTATTTGCACGAACTCGTGTCCCTCTGCATGTGCGGTCATATACATTCACATATAAGCATCGCGTCGTCAGAGCCGGTTTATATTCGATATTTCGATGCTGTTTGTCGCTGTCGTCTGCGCCCCCTTTCGCTGCGAGACTAGCCCGAGCGAAGTGAGGGGCACGCCACGAATTTATGGGTTTGTTAAACCTCCGGTCCGTCCGAGTGGGCCTCAACTCCGTGTACGTCGTCGTCGTCGTCGTCGTCCAACCTTCGTTCGCTATGCCATGAAGCTGGGAAACTCGAGCTCGTAGCGTATCGCACCCGCCACACTGATTTGTCGCGGGGGCAATAGTACATATCCTACATGCATCAACAATTCCAGACTCCTGGCGCGATAGAACCAAACGGTAACATAATCAGGAGCAGTACCATTCGCATTCTCCCGTCTCCCTGCAATCTCCGCGCGTCGCAGCATCCAACACACATGCTTCAAACGTGACGAGAGGAAATCCGTAAACGTTGATTTTCATCGACTCACTTCGCGAGCATTCGCACAATTTCATCCAAGCGCGTATATTTACTCGATATCGAATTTTCGACTGGAATTTCGAAGCTTTCGATCGATCCCCAACTATACCTTGTCGCGGATATATAGTCTCCATTTTCCATCGGTACCGAACTCATCTACGTGCTCCGTGACTTGTCAGAGTGCGTAGCAAAATTTTTTTTTCCTTTTATTTCCCTTTGATGCTGCACGAGACCCAACCAACTTTCGTAGAATTCTGTCAGGCTTTGTTTGCTCCACGCAAACAAATCTTGGCGGAGCCTGGAGGTTTTTTTTTCAAATTTTTCATACGCGTGCATTTTTATATTTATTGGAGGAATAAAAAGAGACAAAAAATTAAATGTCAACGAAATATTCAACATTGTCGAGGTCAGTAGTCCTGCGTGAGGAAATTACTCTGAATGCATTTCCTAGCGTGAGTTAAATAATGAACTATGTCACGAGTAATTAGTAAACCAGATAAATTGAGTGTGTAATTGCTTTAAAGTCACATTACGAATGTTTAGCAATGCCTGTCAATTTGTGTGGCAGTATTTCGCATTTTACGAAATCCATTACGTAAACCCATTTCACGCTCATCACGATTATTGAGAATTAATATTTCGAGTTTTACCATTTTTATGCTTCCTGTACGAAGAACAGTTCAATGCAAACAAGATTCCTACAAGACATTGTAGATTCCGTCGACGTTTGATGAAATATTTTGACCGAGAATTATTTTCCCGATCGCCAGCGCGGAAAATTGACGTTTGTTCCACTTATTTATAAAAATAGCACAGCCCAGTCGATCAAATGATAAAAAATCATGTTTCTGGAGCCTATTCGAAAGATTCATATTCCTCGTTGGCCTGCTCGTATGGTTCGCGAATATTTGGAACAAATCGCAGAAAAGAAAGAAACGATAATAGCATTATTTCCTTCAGCGGATCCTGTTACTAAGCGTGTGTTTTATTTCGGTATAGTTGGGCTGGCAGTACGCGGGGCTATAACGTCATATGTATTTTCGTGACTGACCACGTCGCCCTCTGGCCCAGAACGATTAACGACTGGATGAAGTGGTTCACCAAGAGGCGATTACTCGATGACGAGTTTTGTACACTGCGCTCAACTATTTTTAGTCTATATAATCTGGCTCGGAACGCCTGCAAACGCAGAAAGGATACAGAGATCGCGGTTGTGTTTAGAGTTGAGTGCATTGATTCCGTCCTATTTCCAGGTGCCTCCAAATTTTATCCGCGGATTATGTAAGCTGCATCGGTGCATACAGCTTTGTGTAGAAACCGAGCTACCAGCAGCAAGAGTATATACACAGTCGGGAAATCGTGATATCGCTATTTCGACAAATTCTATGGAGTTACAAGCACCTCGGTCAACATGTATATCCAGCGTTACATCTGCTCGATCAATTCACATCCGACGTAAGACCGTGTTGCGTCATTCGTGTCATCATCGATGCTCGAACGACTTTCGCTCTTGCCTTTTAAAAGAAACTCGCATAACCGGATACACGATAATCAAATAATTGAACGAATATGTTTAATAAAAGTGATTAATTTCATTTGCAAGAAAAAAAATTTACGGTTCAACGGAGATTGGATTTTAATTGTCGATAAAAAAATTTCCTTCGTAACTTTCATTTCTCCAGAAAACTCTTCGACGTCTGCTTCCGGCTTACCTTTTTTTTTCACCCAACGATGTGGTGCTATGGATCGCCTGCTGTCTTCTCAGGGAACGAGGAATTTGAAAATTCTCGATGATTTTTAAATTCTCGAACGCTGAGAGAAAAAAAGTCAAGTGGGGCGAGTGGAAAGATTATCGAAAAATGTCTTTTCAGCAAAGACACTTTCCGATAATGAAAACCAAGTATCCGGGGATGGGTGAACGCTCCAACGACAATCGCCGGATGGACTTGATAAGACTCTGCCTAGTCGCGTCCTCTCTCCGAGCAGCTCGACTCTGCGACGAAGAATGTATGAGTAATTTTCTTTTTTCTTCTCCATATTCCCATTCGCTGCTACTTGGTTATGGAAAACTCTCGGAGCCTTTCGAGTCCCGGAAGTCTTCAGTCTCAAGAAATCCGATATCTTCGTGGAGGTTGGAAATTCAGGAGTAGAAAAAAAAGTAGGAAAAGCGTGATGGCATTCGCCTGGATTACCTGAAATACGATTAGTTGGCGTTGAATGATCTCTCGATGGTATATTCCTTGATCGGTGCGCAGACAACGATTTGCCTGCCAAAAATTTATGTAACATTGATTCCCTGAGTGAACGTGGAATGTTTTTTTTTTTTTTCAAATCAAAGTTGAAAGGTCATCATTTCCTAGTCAATATTCATTCGAGTGAGAATCGGAGCGATCCCCCGGTGGGAATGCCGGAGGAAAAAAATAGCAAATGCAGAATCGATCAGGCGAATGAGATATGTTCGATGGGTAAAGTCGCGTCTCAGCAAAATTCTCGAGTCGAAGCTTCGAGAGTCATGAGAATTCTGTACGCGTCTGATGAAGACGCAGCCCGATGGGAATCAAGAGTTGGAAATGATAAAACGAGTGCAAAAGAGAAAAGCTGATGTCGGGGGTAAAGTTGAAGGAAAAGCGTCCCGAGAGGAGGAGACACTGGATGGCTGTGGAATTTTACAGTCTGACATTTAAAAACTCGCTACTCGCAGACGAAAAATATTCCACGTTTCGTATCAAATTTTCTGACACTTGCTATGATTGTTGCACGATCGATCGTCGCAAGCCAAAGTTCTGTCGTTCCTTAAATACAGACAAAAGAAACGATTCGTCATGGAAAGCATTTTCAACTACCGTCTTCCTGTGAATTAAACCACGTAACCATTAAACTTCTGTCACAACCAAATCGATACTCGTTCAAACTCAAGTTCCAAATTCGATTAAACTTTTGCCACGAGCAAACCTAAGCTTATTTAAACTCGAGTGGAAGTCAATTATTGCATATCCATTTCCTTAGAACAAGTACAGTCTTGCCTCCGTAATTTATACCTCCTTAATTTTTAGCTTCCCCTCATTTCGAAAAGGAGCTGAAGCCCCTCCGCTTACGATGTTGAAGTTTGCATCGTTGGAATGCAACGAAATTCTGTTATTTTTTCACTAGAGCTCACAATAATTATTTAATATTTGGTCTGGACAATAAAACGATCGTCTCTTGCGACCTAAATTCTCAATCGACAAGAAAAAATGCAATAATTTTCAAAATTCAATAAATAATAAATCCCAAAACGTTTTTCGTTGAATCTCAACGTTGCAAACTTCAGAGTCATCCTCCGCTTGCATAGTTAGTGAAAAAAAAAAAAAACAACAGAATAATTAATTGAGCCGGGCATTCAGTGGAAAGAAAGTCACAGTCTTGTGCTTGACCGCCGGGGATTGGCATTATTGTTGACAGCATTATCCAGCGCATGTGCGAATCACAGGTCAGTCTTGCGACCGGAGAATTCTTTCGAGTCGCGAGACTGTATTCGCCGTTGTTCTTCTGGAATAGCGAGCAACTCGCGAAGGATTGAGTTTTAAAACGTTTGACTGTAGGTGGTAGAGCCTACTGAATCGAATGCAAAGTGGAGAAGCCAATGTTAATTTGGCAGGGTAGTGTTGGACAGTGTGAAGGACGAGGTGGTCCCACGTTAAGGGTAAATCGTACTCGAGGCCTTGAAAATTGGTATCAGGAAACAATTGGCATAGAAATTGGTGTTTGTGCTTGAAAGACGTTGCAGTGGATTTGGCTGGAAGCAACAAACCGGATGATAACTTTGGCAATGGAAATGGTTCATCCAGGCGTGGCTGCGTACGAGTTTCTAGTACGTCCCTCGTCTCTCGTCCGGGTGCGGGGGGGTTTCCTCACTTTGTCCGTATCTGTACCAAACTTTCGTCAACTTGGGAGGAAGGAGTACATCATTCGCCCGAAGCACAGAGGACGAAGGGACGAGAAAGGATCGGCCGAGGAACCGGAGAGATGTGTTCATAAATACATCTGGCTAACTCGAGTAACCCTTCCGTGGATGCTAGAACTACTGGAAAGCCCGCCGCGCGACACCACGGGGTTTATTGAATTCCGCGGAGAATCGTGCCGCAGAAACTCCACCAACATCCCAACTATAGGAGAATCCAATGTCTGTGTGCATTATCATGCAAATTCATGCGGTAAGGATGGAATAATATAAAGTTAACTAGAAACGTGATGAATTTAAGGATTTACGCAAATCTCGTATGCTAACGATTTTAATTCACGTTGCCAGCGAGTTTTACTCGTTATGCCACTATATCTTGAAAATATGATAGATTTTATGAACGCCCTTTACCCGCGTACGCGAACGACATTAGTACATTTCGTTAAAACGTGTTGTACAGCGAATCGTCGTTATAACCGCCGCGACGCGTTGACCAGCACAATTTTAAGGCATTTCCTTTGGCCTTTGATTGGCCCGATAATAAGCACACCGACATCAGCAGCAATTTCGACTGCTGAATCGCGTTAAACTCGCGGCGCGAATTCTTTCGCGAACGAGCTCTCGCGGAAAGTGCCCTTTGTGATTTAACAAAAGTAGGTTAATGTTGTTGCCACACACATGGACGGCGTAGCGGACTATGTGACATCCTGAGACCCCACTGGCTCGGACAATGCTAAAGCCGGTACATTGTTCGGCACTCGCGTTATCTGCTCTTTGATGGACGCTTTTGCTTCTCTGTACGCATGGGCCACCTATTTACATATGCATCAAACATATACGTACGCTCGATACATACCTCTCATTTGTACCAAAGTTATAGCCTCTTTGGATCCGAACCTATGGTTGCCGCTCCACACACTCAATCGTGCTGCCTGTATAACAATCGAACTAGGCGCAGCACTGTTTAATTGCAACATGTCGTATCGAGCTGTCGTCCCGGGCGTGCGAGCGCCCAAGGAGTGCCCTCTTTTCGCCCCGATGACCATCCTAATGCAGTTCTCGGACTCTCCGCTATTCTCATGCACTTTATACTTTCTGAGATCGTTAACCTCCGCGAGCGCACGTTCGAGATAGTAGACACAAGTTTTTTTTTTTCTTTACCGCGGGCACCAATCATTGTTGAGGATTTATAATTTCGAATGCATAAGCAAAAGCCCTAGGGCGAATTCTTTACGTTGTTCTGTTTTTGGATTTCATGTCCGGAAGAATATAAAACGTAAACAGGCGTTGATCGTTAAGTTATTTACAATTAAAGGGCGAGAATGCTCCATGACGTAGTCGCGTAGGGCTACGATATTAATTGCAAATTCACGAGGCGTTCTCGTTAGGGCTCGGCGTGGTTGACTTCCGGTGTTGCCGGTAAAAAGTTTCGGCGTTGAGCGTGTAATCGGCAGTCGGGGAATCGGGAATGAGGGTGTAGACTCACGCGGCTGTAACAACAACGGAGACCGAGTGAGCTCGCGCTTCGGTGAGCGATAATAGCTCGAGTAAATTTGACCGAGTGAAACGCAATTATGTTTTATATTGTGCCAGAGAGAGGAAAGCTCGGCTCGTTGCCCCTCGACAGACGGAGCCGTTTTTGTATTTTTTTTTTTTAATTCGTAAAAAAATACCGTGCCGCGCGTTATAGGTCTGCGGATATGTATATATATGGAGAACAGATATCCCTGCCGTAATGCACAGTCGTTTATCTCTGTAATACGCGAATGCCTCCGCGTGAACCTTGAAGAATAGTCGGCGCCAGCCAAGAATTCGCGCACATAGCCGAGCACGTAACTATCGCTGTATAAAGAAGCTTAGGGTATGTGTGTGATTCGAGGGAATACGAACGATGCGAGGACTTTGTTGGCGAACGTGACTGTCCGGGGAAAAGACGACGGACAAGCGATGCCCGCGACAGAGTCAGGAGAAGAGAGAGAGAGAGCGCGACTATCGTGTGTGTCACCAGTGGTACACGCTGGACATCGGTCATCAACCCGTTTCCTTAGAAAGAGCACGATATTGCGTGCCCACTCCATTTAACCCGGTTAATCGGTCGAACGCTTGTTAATTCTTCCACATCAGTCTTCGCGGCTCTTCTTCTCTGATCATTGGCGTTATTCCTCGCTATCTAAGCGACATATATTCTTCAGTATTCTTCCTTGCGCGAGATGAACCGATGAATCTTGGATCGATCGTGTGCCATTCCACGGTTGACAGCGGCCAAGATGATGGCGAGAAGTGAGCTGGAATAATTCTGCTGTTGGCTTCAGAGGCGATCGTTTTTTATTCGCCAATTAGCCCAGCGAGCTAATTAGCCAACGCAGAGCATAATTGACTTTCAATCTGTCAGATATTCCGCGCCCATAGAATCCAATGAACAACGGAATACGTAGCCGGAACCATGGCGAACCCCACGAGCAGATGGTCTGCTCAACCATTTCTGGACAAATAATCGAATTTCGAACATACCAACGATCATGCCACTAGATCTTTCCGATCCATGCAGTTGTGATGCTGAGGCTCAGCTGCATTCATATTCGAGAGTGCATCGAGCTCTTAGAAAGCCCGAGGCTTAAGAGTGCAGGCTTGCAAACGAATTCCGGTATAAATAACTTCAAGACCCGCAAGAGTCTGATGCTTGCTCCACTCTGTTACTACTCTGCCTACTTGTACGACGCTTATACCTACTCCAAATATCTTTTCATATTCGTATATGAGCTCGTCTCGAAAGAATGATTAAACCTCGTCATTCGCGAACGCGTTCTGCAAGCTCCAAACTTTGAGGCTAGCTCGAGAAACTGATCTGACGAGACTCAAGTTTCCGTAACTCCTCAGCTGCTTAATCAAGCTAATCAATAGCTTGTAGAGTATACGCGATCCACCACGAAATGTCAACGCCACGTTCGTACAATTTTTACAATAAAATCCACATCCACGAC
Source organism: Hyposoter didymator (assembly GCA_037952995.1). Classification (NCBI taxonomy): domain Eukaryota; kingdom Metazoa; phylum Arthropoda; class Insecta; order Hymenoptera; family Ichneumonidae; genus Hyposoter; species Hyposoter didymator. The sequence continues at coordinate 2,635,026 of JBAJMU010000007.1, forward strand.
TCGCGTCAACTCGTCACTCTTTTCATTTGCAACCGACATGATGTTTGCCGTTTTTATAGAAGGCTCTCGCTTCGTTCTCTCTCTCTTCACATATTTGGCGAAGGTACCTACTGTTTACATTGAACATACGTATATATACCGGCACACTAGGCTTATATGTTTACATGCACAAACGTGTGTTGTCTGATGTTTGCATATATTCACTTGCTATCCTCTCTACACAGCCGGATCTTTTTTACTCCCGAGCACTGGCCGCAGGCCAGGATTAGTCGTACGAACCACGCGGAAGGCTTTCGCAGCAGAGGTGTCTGCCACAGTCGTTTCTCCCATACTATACGGATTCATCCTTCCGTCCGCACGCGGAGAGTGATCGATGTTGATGTATGTCAAAGTTGATTCCATAAGGATTTAGAAATGAAAAAGCACTCTGATCAAACATTTTTCATCCGCGATACGTAGTTTCCATCTTCGCTAAACTTATTTACTCCAAGCCATTCGATTTATAAGCTCTTTGATAGTGAGACGATTCCCACGAGTACGAATTCGTTCCCCCGAGGAAAGGGAATTGGAAAATCGTCAAAAAAGCATCGGCATCGATTTCAGGTTCATACACTGCTCACACGACGACGATATATGGGTCATGATTTCCCAAGACCTGAATAACCTTTCGAGGATTCTGTTCATTGTTTGCATCGTCGGGAGTATTCAGTCCGGAAGTGTACAATCCTCCAGGAAGTCAGTAACTACACACGCGCTAAAACAACAGTATCGTGACTCCACGATATCGTATCTGGTCTATATCTATAGCAATAACTGAGTTATCACGCGTTGACTGGGTTCAGACGAGTGCAAGGCTTTGCCTCTGTCTCCAAACGCAGTGCAGCACCCCTAGGCTGCGACAACGTCATCCAACGCTGGAGGGTTCGCGAGACGCTCGAACGTTTGCGTCGAGTGCTCGTTTTCACTGCGACATTCAGACAATCTAACGAGACCGTCTGCTCGTTCTGGCTCTACACTCTCATGCGCCTTTATCTTCACTTGGTTTTTTTTCAACCTTTGCCTTCTCGTTATTATGTTATTGTACGTACAGTCATATATACAGATCGGAATACAACTCGATTGGTAGGCTATGAATTATCGATTCTGTGAATTATCGATCAGCAAAGTAAGCAGTCGGAATTTTAGTTGCTGCTGGTTATTCCACGCCCTGCCATATCTCACGCAGACATGCAACACTCTTGTTTAAAAACTACACGAGTGCGCGAGGAATCCCTGTAAGCGAAGGCTAATAACCTCTTCGTGCTGTGACAACACTGCAACGAATTTCCGCTCGTTTTGTGACGTCGATCCCTCATATCTTTCATGCACGAGTGTATTTTTGTTTTTTTTTTCGCTATTTTAAATCCGAGACTCATTGAAAATTCGATATCGATCAGAATTTTGAGCTTTAGAAATTTAGAAAAATTTCCATTCGCTCAACGCGTGATACACAAGCCGATACTTGGCGTTCATGCAGTCAATCATTGACCTCGCTCAAGGTTCCTTAGCATTGTTAACTCATGCAGGTCAGTCGTATATGAAAATTGAATATTCCTGCTATTCAGTCAAGCTGATCGTTGGCCAATTAATCGATTCGCTATCGTTTGTACTACAAACAATAGCATGGATGTGAAAATTATAACTCATTCGTTTGCTCAAGTCGCATTCAATAACGTGGCGTTATCGGGCGAACTATTGTTGTCGTAATGCCATACCACAAATCAGGCTTCAGCATGCTTTGATGCAAACGCATAGTGAAGATGATTGTTATGGTAGAAGCTCAAAATGGAATCTCACTGACGAAACATCCGGACGCGTTTGGGATACAGAATCGATTGTAACGGATACCCGCGGGCCCCCGGGGCTAATCGTACTCGATAACCTCTCCGGGCTAAATTCCGTTTTCGTTATGCATAACTATGCACTCCGTGGTGCATATTAGAGCGTCTATAAAACTCCGGAACAGGGTCGAACAGAGTCGAATAAATAGAGCAGGCATTTGTTTTTACATCGATTCGCGTTCTGTCGTGAAAGGCGACGAAAATCTCTGCGCAAACGAAATTCAAAGCTCGATACTCGTGTTTGCTCCACAAAGACGTATGAGAAATTTAAACGAGAGTATTTGGTTCTGGAGAGAAAAGATTTTTGCTTGCTCAACGTGAAACTCACGCGAGCACGGCACGCGGTTATCGAAACCGCTTCGGTCGAACTTGTACGATCGATTTCTTCTCCAAGGTACGAGATGATTCTTCCTAAGAGCTGTAAAAGTAGAGGAAGAAGACGAGACGGAAAAAAGGGTAAAATATGAAGCGAGTGGTAAGCGAAAGTGAGAGGCTAGAATTACTCGTAAATCCGACACGGTTGCCTTGCCTGGTTCCCTGTACGAAACGCGTGTAGACTTTAAAAGTAGAACGTTTCCTCTTCTTCGTCCCTCAAGTTTTTCTCCACCCCTTGCAATGAGAGCCCGAAGCCTTTGCACGCCCGAGATTTTCCCTGGATAATCCGTCTTGCGCCAGGTTAAATTTACGACTCGGACGTTTAACCGGAAAGTACACGTGCTGGAGAAGGAAAAGGTGCGAGGTACGAGGAGCAAATAGCCCCGGAAAGAGAAACACAAACTCTGACGTCTTGCAATTGCGCTTGTCTTCTGCTTATTCATTCTTGCGTAATTCCCTCTCCGAGTGTGGTCGAGATCCGCCGATTATTATTTTCTGTGCTTTTTCTCCAGTCTTTCCAGAGCAATCTGGAAAATCGTCTTTGTTTAAAGTCNCCGAGACATCTCGCCGAGCTCAATTTTTTCTGCGCGGGGTGGGATGAAAATTGTACAAAGTCAAAATAAAAACGCAAATCTCGCCCATCGGGCGTCCGAATAATGAACGAAAAGCAAGATAAACATAGCGGATCACGGGGTGGACCATTTATCAAGCAGCATGGCAAATCAAGGACACAATAATCTCGCGCAGTGAAATAAATGTTTGCGTGTGAAACCAGAATATCTCTTCAGCGATCCCCATGTGAAAATTCACTCCGTGGGCTTTCCTGGATGTCCTTTCTGATACTCCGAAGGACACAACGTGCGGAAAACCTTCTCACACATTACGCTGTGCCTGCGGATCGATAAGGGACACGCGGGACTGCCGAGAGATTCACTTGGGCCACGAGCTTTCAATTTTGATGACGCGTGCTCGTTATATTCCTTCGATTATATTGCGGAACGCTTATTCAGACACGGAACAAAAAGTTGATATCAAAAGACACGCGTGCTTCTTCGTCTTGATGCTGAAACGCGACCTGTATTTCAGAGTAGTTACCAAGAGTTACATGAAGCGTAATTCGCTCTGTTGACTCTTCACAAATCCAACTATACGGCGAGACATCGCTGTGTATACGACGCACACTTGGGTTTCCATGTACGTTTGCGCGATACTCATGGTGATATCTGAGGTGAAGCTGTACGATCCGTCTTCTTAGCCACGGAGGAGAAACTCAACTGCTGATGCTTGGGTGATGTGTCATTTGCGACTCCACTTTTCGAACTAACGAAGCAATTCGACAACGGCATTAATGATGAGCTCGTGATGCGACTGAAGCATGTGTTCGCCAAAACGAAACGCTATAAAAATTGTAACTTGCGCGACGAATTAGCCGCGTAGCCTCCAGAAAGATTTAAAATTATCTCTCCGCCTCCTCGAGTGCGTCGGTGGGTTTGATAGCAGATAATTCGGTCCAAGACATGGAGCAAGGGATGACACTGATAATCGATTATCCGGCAAGAGCAGCTTACGTCAATTTGGGATTACTAATCGATCGATCCTCATCAGAGGTCCTGATTGAAGATTTACTCAAGGCTCGTAGCTTATTTTCAGCAATCACTTGAGGAAAGTGAGTTAAAGAACGATTAGCGTTTCATAGGCGATGTCTTTTTGTGTCTGGGTCACTGAGTCATCGATTAGACTTGAGAAGTTACGTTAACGAGTCCGCGGTGCATTGGGCTTGAGCTTTTCACATGCGACTGTGATATTTTTCTGGCTCGCAGGGAGTTCGGACAGACCGAAGAATCAGCAGCAGGTATATAGAAAAGGAAAAACGATCATTCTTCTTGGCTCCTCGAGTGAATGAAGATCTCTAACTCGTTATCGGTCTCATCAGGGTTTTCAATGCAGTGTGTATGCTGGCATCGCGTAGAGAATTGTTTGAAGCATCCAGCAGGAGTCTCGGAGTGGCAATAACGGGGCCATAGTAGAAATTAAGTACAAGTGGAGGTTCGGTGATGCTGCGACATGCTCGAGGGTTGCAGCCGTTGATCGTTTCACGAGTGGTGTGGGGAACAGCTGGCAACACCTGTGTCCTTTCTTAGCTCGTGCGGGGAGAGATCTTTTTTATGTCTAACCCGAGCTGGTTCATGCCGTTTACATTGGCGTGGATCTCGAGAATATAGTCCCAAAGGGTCACAAATTTACTCTCGACCAAGAGGTCGAAGGGCGGAAAGCAATTTAAGAAACTCCGAGAAAACTTCTGTCCGGAAGCAGAATTTGTTCGAGGTAATCAATTCTAGTTTTTTTTTGTCTCTCGCGTACGAAAAGACAATAAAAATGTTACACGCTTCGTATGATTACGAACTGATGAATCTCTCACAAACTAAAATACTCGAGCGTAAATTCCACCAGCAGTCGCGCTTTAAACTCATTTCTCCGACCTTCTGCGAGCTCGATGGATCGACGACAACAACTAGCAGACGAGTTCAAGATCTTGCGAAATCGGGTTATCTCGGTGCCGGTTCTAATCCACAGCAACAGCAGCATCTTTGAACAAGGAAAACTGAATAAAAACGGAGAAGAGGCTTTGAAGGAAAAAATGAAAAAGCTGCAAGGTGGGAGAGACGAAGAAGAATAAAAGAAAAAGATGCTTTGAAATCGGTGGTGAGAGTGTCTATATAGCTAGCGAGAGAGTGAGAGAGAGGGAGAGCAAGTTGCCGGGAAGTGTCGTGAAGATCCACTGGAGCCGGTAGTCGAGGACGTCGAGTGTGCGCGACGGTTCTAGGGGAAAGTATGTAAGCTGTCGTTGCCTCGTGGTCGGTAAATGTGGAGGTAGAGAGGCATCGCTCGATCTCTGCGGCGCGACGGTGTCGCTGCTATAGTTTCTTGAACCGCGCACACACACACACACGCACACACAGAGTTTCGAGGAAGAAAGAGCGCCGGAGGAGGTGAGAGACAGAGCTCTGCGCTTGTGGGGAGGGAGGATTCGTGTTGAGCGGCATGCTCGCGACGTTTTCTTCTATCGGAGCTTCAGGATTGGTGGCATGGGAGACAGAGCGATTAGGAAAGAGGGGATAAAGTGAGAAAGGGGAGAAGGGTGTGCTCTCGGCGCGATACGAACGGGGAAACTTCTGCCGGAGTATACTGTACTATAGGAGTTTTTGTACATACAGGCATATAGGAGTCGTGGCAGTCGTGGAGGGGAATAGAACGAGGGGCCGACGCGGCGGGGTACAAAGAGCGAGAGACGAGGATCGAGAGAACGTGCGAGCGGAGTAGTATACCGGGCTGGGAAAGCTGGCCGACGCCATACTGCCATTGGGCACAGTACGCGCCCAGCGCTCACGGATCGTTCACTGCGCCGCTCTCTCGGACTCGGATCCGCCAAGTTTTTTTTCCCTCCGTCGCTGGCGGCCGCGCGGGTGTGCGAACCAAAATTTCATTTATCTTCCACCTTTTTTCTCTTCGTATTTTACAATCGTTTTGTTTTTTTGTTTTTTTTTCTTATTTTACTCCGCGACTAAATATCTACGTCGCTCTTTGTCTTCTTATTCCTGGTCCGTGCAACTCGGGCCCAGCGGCCTACGCGCTCTCTCGTGCGTACTGTGTGGTTTAGCGTTTTCTTCGTATCGTCTTTGTAAAGAATATACTTGGACGGCGTTACTCCGTGTAATAATCCATCGCACAGATATATATATACACGCACATATATATCTTTGCTGCGTACGTTCATTTAAATATACACAACAACTGGAGGATAAGCTAAACAAGCAACAGCCACAGCGGGATTTAAACCAGACAATTCGTTCAGCACAGCGAGGTGAGTGACACCGGAAAAGATCACTGCTGCGTTAAAGAAATTCGTTCACTTCCAACTTTTCTCAATAATTCTTCAGACTTTTACGCCCTTTAATTCGCTCCCTTTTAACGCTCCCGACTGTTCTATATCGCGCGACACAAGTTTTTTATTTATCGGATTATTCTCCATTACCGAGAGCGAATTATTTATTTTTTTCAGCCTCCCACGAGGCACTTTTTTTTACGTGGGTTATTTGTACCGTTAGAAAGAGCATTAACCTTGACGACAAAGATATCAAAGGCTTCTCATATTCCTGTGAACTCCAAAGTGAATAAAAATCGATCATTTTTTTTTTTGAGCTGCACATCGAACCGACGATTGCATTCAACTTGTTTTTTCGAGGCAAACTTTTTCGCGTTTATTAGTCCCTCGGGCACACCTACCTGTAGGAATGAATTGTCCATTTTTGACATATTTCTCTCGGTCAACGTATGTGATGAAAAAAAATTGATGAAAAGGAAAAAAAAATTGTTGTCGATGGAGAGAAATCTCGGACAGTTCGGTACAAGCTTTTTTGGAGCAATAGTCTGTTGTGACTTCTGGCATCGACAGCAGCTCGGATACCGAAGTACGAATATAGAAAAATTCGTGGCAATTTGAACCATTCTGAATTCTGTGGCTGACGAGAGACGTTGCCACGCCGCGGTGGATACCAAAATATAATTATTACGAATGATCCAATTTTTGGAAACTCACTAAAAATTAAAATAACAATGAATCCATTGTCAAAATCCCGTTCGAATTGTCGACGCATTTTTTATTTCGATTTGTGGGATTACGAGAGAAATTTCTCGCGTTATATTTCGTAGATTTTTATACTCGGAGCTGAGTCCACCGGAAATGAAAAGAATCATTAAGATTTATAAATTTCGTTGAAACCGAAAATAAAATGCGCGGCCGACAACATCTTGACGACGCGTATTTCAGCACCGACCTTTATTTTAGTTCGCCCCTGACGTCTGGCGATCGGATGACAAAATACACATACAAGCACGAACGAATCGGAACCGATAATCGATGCTGAAGAAAAAGCAGAAATATCCGTCATACTAGAGCTTTTTATTCTCGATCTCTTTCCGTCGTGCTTTCCGGCTCTTCAAACCCTTTCTACGAAAGTCTCTGAATAATTGATACCGCGGAGCTTGACTACCTTTTCGATAGAGACATTCAGTTTGCACTCTAAAAATCTTGAAATATCCTCGCCCTACAACATTCAGAGATCTCTGGGTACGAAAAACCATATGAATGTGTATTTTATGTAGGACACACACACATTTCGACATAAGACTATGTGTATACTTTGGATAAACTATGCATAAGCCCATTTCTACTCCAAGGCTCCTTTAAAGGGTCGAGTTTGAATTTTAAATAGGAACCCTTGAAAAAAACCTTTTCAGATGCTATTTTATTATGCCCTGTTTGAATCAGCGATTAAAATGATTAAAACGGAAACTAGTCCGTCCGGAAAAATGTTTGTTCTTTGCGAGAGAATCCAGTTTTCGTTTTTAACATTTTTTAACTTAACAAAATTAAAATTACAATCTGTTCATTCGATAATCGTGCTGTGCCATGAAGTTTGGCTTTATCAATTTGTATTTATTTCTTCATATTGGTGTTGTTTGATTAACTAGGTCGAGAGATACGTTTCAGTCTTTCTATTCCGTTAATTCGATCATTTTTATTACATTGGACGATAATAATACGAAATGTACTTTGCTTTCGAAGCTTGATTTTGGAGTTTCCTGATAAGGCCGTTACAACATTCTCCGACGTTGCCCAGTTGCTCCGAAAATGTTGCAAGCAGACCAGAGATCACGAAAGCGCATGGAAAACGCGTTGTGGCTGCTTCCGCTTTCGTATTCCTCTGGTATCTTTGCAACTGAAATAGTAATAGGGTATAGCGCGAGTGGTTTGGCCAGAGTCTCAAAATACCGAGTTATGCTTGTGTGCATTGGTGTGTGTATTGATGCAGCCGAGTGTTTCTGTGTTTATATTAATTTCGATACATATATGCGAATGCGATTCGATAATATATACAAACGTATCAATTCCATTGTGAATGAAATATACATTTCGAGAGCATGCACCGAGTTGGCCTTCGACGATGATATATTCGAGCGAACCGTTTAGCTTCAATATCTTAATATTCACAGAAATCAGAGAGAGAGAGAGGGAGAGAACAAACGACCCTTATGCAACGCGTCATCAAATATCGCTACATCTTCCTAATCAACGTTTTCGTAATTAATCTAACAGACGTGAAATCTGTTAACCCGTTCGTTCATAATCAATATGCTTCACCGAGCGTCCTAGCGTAGTAGGACTCAAAATTGAAACTAACCACTCGAATGAGCATTGGGACAAAAACTGTCGAGCTAAACTTTGGATTTTGTTGATTTCGATCATCGAGAGACAAATTATTATACAGCGAGGGGCAATAATTTGAAAAATATTATCATCATTCTTCACCGTAGACACCGCAGCAAGGATGGAAAGGAAATATTGGCGTGGAATAATTATTGAATATATAATTCGTTGTATGCAAACACCGAGGGTATAATTTATTCTAACTATGCGTTACTGTATCGGTTAATGAACCGACACGAGGGCAACAATGTGACCGCTGGTTCCGCTATGAGATATCGCGTATCCCGGCTCTCTCGGTACGCATATGCTCTAACGAACGAGACAACCCTCTCGGATTCTCTGTCCTCTCTCACATCCACCCTCGATCATCCCCACCTGGCAAACTCAACCTTTTCCCTTCTCTCTCCCTCTCCTTTCCTCCCACTCGCTCTCTCTCTCTCTCTCCGCTCGACCAGACCACCACGAAACATAAATTTCGCGCATGGTTGCATAATGCATCCCGGTGTTACGATGTATACAACCATCCGGAGATATTGCCATTATTGGTAATATATACACGTGCCTCACCTCAGCATGTGATCTCAAATTCGAGTAGATTCCAAATTACACGACAGGAAATACTCGTTTTAATAAATAACTCTTCGTTACCAACGACGACGAATGCGAGAATAAAAATAAATGAAAAAACTCATGAAACTGATTCGTATGCGACTGTCCAATGACACGGTTCAGCAGAAATTCATTGAATATTGCACGATCAAATATTGCTCAATTATTTATTATCTTTCCGATGGTGAAGACATTTTTTTTTGAGCCTCATCGTTTTTAATTCATTGATTCGTACTTTGTGGTAAATTCGGTACGTCGTTCGAGTCGGATAACGAAAATGGAAAAGCTCTAAAAGGATCTGTATGCCGCAAACGTACATCTCATCTAATTTGCATCGATCTCTTTCCCTTTCCCAATACAAGCATCTCGATGTACGTGTATCTCAGTCTTAGCGAGCCTCTCGCGATTGCCTTAAGCGGAGTTTGCCAGCTCTCAACATTCATCCGGTAAATCTTTCTTGTGAATTCAGGCTGCTATCGATTGTGTACTCGATTCAACCTCGACACAATCTCAAGACAATGTCACAGAGTATTTTATGCACAGTATATATTTGACTAGCCATAATTCTTCATACCGCCGAAGCTATTCGATGAATTCTGGAGAAAGTGAAAAACTAGGAAAGAGAAAGAGGGTGAAAAGTAAATATATACGAGCTCATTAACAAGCAAGTTGATTGAAAAATGGTCGCTGGAGCACCAAAGAAAGAAAAACAGCTGATAGAGACTATTTTTCCTCTGGACAGTGTGAAATGGGTATTTTTTGTTCGCTGTCACAGCAGAGAACCAAGGGGCGGCTGTTTGAGATCTTTCCAAGCTTAGCCAGCTGTCAAAATTGAGCTCCCGAGCTAGGGTCGAAGCGTTTACATCCTTTGCTGCACATGGAGACGAGCAAAGTGCAGACGTGTCTCGTTACTTCACAAATATACTTCATTGTCTTCGTTTCGGACAACTTTTCGACTTCTCTATTCCTTCCAATTGTGAAGCAAATACGTGTTTTTATTCAACTTTCGTTAATTAACTAAATTAATTAGATAATCATCAGTTTAATGTGAGAAAACTTCATGATTCGAGTGGCTCCTTCAAGCTGATAGGGACGCCGATGAAATTAACGAAAAAAACCAAAGGAGCGCGGTCGTAGGTAGCGGCAATGTCTCAATCAAAATAAAGGCTGTAAAATCCTGCTATCAACATGATTCGCTATCTCTCCGCCCTCAGGGTACAGCCGCGTCATGAGAGAAACACACATTGCCTATAGTTGCGGCTGTGGATCTGCCGAGGGCGATCCTCTCTGCTGTGAGCGAGGATGCCGACGTCTGAAGGGTAATAGATACACATACGTACAGAGATACGTGTATATGTGTGCGTATAGAAAGATCGTTGTATACGTATCTGGACGCGACCATAGGCCGACTTGGAAACGCTGCACAGCCTTGTCTAGAGAGTCAAATAATGTTCGAGCGGTCCCTCGCATAACCCTATGTCATCGCGGTGTATATGTAAACGTCGATAGGTAAATCTCGTTAATTATTAGACCGGCTACCCCATCGACTAGCCAGCAAATACGTAAAGCAAATATAACCAGTAGGTGCCAATTCGAACTTCAAATTCCAGTCGGTCCATGATTCCTATTACGTAAAATATCACAAGGAATCAATAAGCTAATGGCCTGCTGTTTGAATCAGGAGATTTTGTGGCCAAAAAGCCGAACCATTGACCATCGCTCATTTATTACTGATAAAGCGCCCATGCTTCAAAATGAAAGAAATAGAGACTGCAAACATTTGTTCGAAGTGCGTAAATTCAGAGAAATTTTGAAATTCGATTAAAACCCAATTGCTCCGACCGAGAAATTATTCCGATTCTCGATGGACATTCCGTTTTTGTTCTGCGACCGTTTTTTCATCATCCATCGATCATTCGATCAGTGAGTTCATTGCAAGTCAAACATGACCCGAGTAAACGAACAATCGAACGTCAAAATCTGCTTGAATTCTCTCTGCCATTTCAGTAGCTCTTTTCACGTTGATGGACACGCGCATCAATTTTTTTGCGGATTCACATCATTCCGAGCATTTGTTTTATCGACGAAAAGCATTTTTTTACTCCTGCGACAAAAAGGCAAGTTCTCGAATGATGGCGCAGCGAATTATTCTTCATAGAGCGATTGAAAAAACAATCCTTTCAAATTTACGACCTGGGTCAAGTTTGCGCAAATTCTTTCTGTAAGCAGGAATGCGTAAACATAATGTGTGCTCGCGGTAGGAATCAGCACGGAATCGAAATTCGAGCTTGAATACCGAAAGCATCGCAAGTTCCCGAAGTCTCTGACATTTCAGTCAATGTTGAAACCGCGTTCCTTTCCCCTCTGCCTTCCGCTGTTGCTCCACATGCTTATTTGCATTCTGTTGTATCTATAGAATACCTTTTTCAACGTGGAATGAGAAGAGCCGGACGACCACGCGTTTTACACACGTATTTATGTCTTGCCACACGAATTTTGGATTTCGGTGTTTTTGCCAGATTCGCTAGCAGCAGAGAATTGACACGAAAAACATTAATCTGCTCTTTCACATGCACACTCACACGTGACATATTTCTTTGTGTCTTTTTTCGCCGGTGGTCCAATTCCGAGAGCTTCGGGCTCGGAGGTATATATATTAAGCAAAACAATCTCGTTGAGGATTCGTTGAGTCGTTGCGGTGTATGCTCGCTGTGAAATCCACGTCTCTATTAAATTTTAAACTTCACCTCGAAAAGCAGTATATTCGATGAAATTTTTTGTTCCTTCCTCGATGTATTGTGTGTGGAAAATTGTGTCGTACGTTGCTGCACACTCCGATAATTCACTGCGTGAACAATGTTGTCGAGCCATTGTAAAAAATCGAGCCTGTGTCAAGTTTCGCGTTTCAGAGAAGCTCAGAGCAGGGAGCAGAGAAAAAAGAGGCGCTTGTCAAAATAACGGGAAACGAAAAATTCCATCTGGCCTGGCAATAGTGTCGACGACCTTTACTCTGCCAGTTTCTTTCTTCACTTTATAGGTTCGAGCTACGAAACCAATATCCGATCTCGTGCGATCTGTGTTACGAAAACGTTGGCAAAGTTGATGTAAAGAAATAAAAATTGGTTTGTATGTTGTTACGTTTTAATGAGAAGCTGCGTTGCGGGCTCGAAAAAAATGGAATGAAAAAAAAGTGTGTGATGTAATAATAGCAATGACGATGATGCCTTTCTCGTTGGTTCGGTGGGAGCGAAATGGTTGTTGGGTCAACGCTCCGAAAGTTTTATTTCCTGTCGCAAGGCAGGATAATCAATCGATTTGTTCTTTTTATTCTGAGGGAGAGAGCGATGGCAAGGATTTGGCATGCGTGGATTTAAGACACGGAAGGTTTCCATTTTGTTGATTCGAGGATCACGGTCGGGAGGAACATTGAAGCAAGTGGAGGACAAGGAAGCAGGAAAGAGAGGTTTACTGAGATGGAAGTGAACCGACGTTTCCTCGAGAAAGGCAAATTATGCGCAAGAGGGTGGAACACTCCATGGGGTTAAGGGATGCTTCGGTGTTGGTGAGAAACCGTTAGAGAGAGGGAGAGAAACACGGAGAAGGAAAGGATATTTTCTTGAGCAAGGCAAGGAGCAAAGTAGCTCCCTCGCACGCAGGGCGCCTGTATCGATCACTTCCGGTTCTTCAGCAAAAATATACAGGCTCGTGTCTCCCAAGCGAACGCCCTTGGTATAAATATTCACTTGATTTCCCTCCCATCGTAATTAACAACGAAATCATTTTTATTTACTTGTCAAGAATCGGAACATTACAATTTTTGCTCTTTCACGCTCTTCGCCTTTCTCTCTCTCTCTCTCTGTCTCTTTCTCCCTTTAAGAGCACACAGCACAAGACACACACGTGGTTAGTCTAAGCCAGCGGATTGACGTGGATTAAAAAGCCGAGTACTGTGTCTCTCCGGTCTCTCATGGACGATGGAGAAGCTCGCGTGAAACGGTGAATGGATCTTGGCTTCGTGTATAACTGTCTGTACGCGTCTGTGGGTGAACGTGGTGCGGCCTCACGTTGTAGGCTGCGCCGAGATTTATGAATGAGCTTAGAGCCTGCAGCAACCTTTCTATATATCTATCATGCAATTGCTCGTGTATATTCCTGCTGCAGCCATATACGTACATGTGTACAAATCTATATCTATATATACACACATACGTGATTGACCAATAACTATATGTGAAGCTCGGCTGGTCTAGGCGTATACATATCGCAGACTGGACCGTCTGTCGAGGACTGTACATACATGGTGCACGCTATCTGCTGATCGCTTATCGCGATTGTATACCCTCGTACATATACAAATCCACAATCGTTCACAAGAGTTTGGGAAGCACCAGTAAACGCAATCAATTTCTTTTTCTATGCTCTTTCACGTGCTAGAGCATCGAAATCTTTCCTTCTGCCGCACGTTTACCAGTGACAAGCGATTCTATCGGAGATCTCGACTCAAATCCCATCAATTTTCAACGCGAGTTCCAATAAATTCATAAACAATTTCCTTTCACGGCTAATAAAAAAAAAATAATTACCGCGACACGAAATTCATTATTTTCATTCAATTATTTAATCAATCAAGCGTCCGTAATTTTCTCCTGTTAACACACGTGAGGGTGGATGAGGAAAAAGCTTTGTCATGACTTTCAAATGTTTTGCTTTGTTCACTCTCTCTGCTGTTCACGCTACTGTCGTAAGTAGACCGCTTAATAGAAGATGATTTTTTTAAGCTACTTAAATGTATGAGTTGAGGAATAAAGTTATTTCATCAAGTTATGTAGGAGAATTTTTGTTAAGTTTTCAAACGAACAATTAAGGGTTTTATTTCACTCTCCCTCGCCTTGATATATTCTTCTTTTTTTTCATTTGGCTATAAGAAAAATAAAACGGTTTCTATAAAGTTTAAAAGCTCCGTGGAAGTAAAGATAAAAGTTTATATACATTGACGCGGGAGTACATTCGCGTGAAACTCGCCTCGTCACACCTCCAACTCGCTTCTGCTCTGTGTGTGCCTTGACTTCTCGTCTCCTGTTTACTCTCTTATAGTGTTGGCAAAATAGTCCCGTCCGTACAGCTCGTGGGCGCTTAGGCACTCACCATCGTACACGACAGATACAATCTACTTTTACAAATTCTTTCGAAATAGAGGAGAAAAGAACCGGTTGCACGAGCTAGAGATCAAATTGAGTCTTGTCGTCGGAAAAAAAAAAAATTGCTTCCAAGTCGCCAACGTTTTGCGTATGTTAAGAACGCTGCGAGCATGGAAGACCCAAGTTGTGCGAGATTTAGTCTTATCAGTTGAGATTGTCGGGAACGATTATGACGCGAAAATTTGAGAAGTTTGAAACTTGGACCGATCGTACGAATTCGCAGTGATTTTCTAGAACTTTCCACTTTTCTCAGGGTGGATTTTCCATCTGTCGAAACTTTAAACTTATTTACACCCCGGAATGCTCGAAAATACTCAAATTAAAAGGCTTTTTATATATTCACCGAGAGTAAGATGATAATTCACAAAATTGTTTTGTGGATACAAATCTCTCGAGTTGCCATCGCAACGAGAGTGTGTGAAAACGACATGACGGCTTATATCGCACCGTAGCCAAACGCGCTCGCACGTTTACTCATTTCTATTAATAAACGTCGCGAGCTAGGGTTGCTAGCTGTCTTGGTACGAGATTCCAAACTTTTTAAAAGGGAGGTCAGAAATTCACGTGCGAGAGATAAAAATGTCATAATTACTTGGTCAATGCGTGAAAAAAAAAACTGTATTTTTCCTTCTAAAGAATCGATTGAGAAAAATGAGTTCGAGTGACGAGGCCGCACAAGGGATTCATTGTTTCGTAGTTTGAAAATATTGAATGGCGAGTGGAAGTTTATGAGGTCGGAGTTTATGTTGAATTTGTATTTCTCAACACGGCGTAGAAAACGCGTCGTAAACGACATGCTCATCGCGTGGGTCCCTTTTCTTCTTATTAATTCCTTTATTCCCGCGCGTACACGATGGAATACACCGCCCACCGGACAAAAACAGCATCACGAAAGAAATTTTTTAATTTTTTTATTTTTTTTTTATTTTATTTTTTTATCAAAACGCGGAATATAATACCAAGAGATAATTATGCAACAAATCCTTCTCTCTGGCTGCTTTATTATAACGATGAATCACCGTGTCAGCAAACAGTGCCGCGTATTTTGCTGACACACACATATACACACGCGCGTACACCGGCACAAGTTATCGTTGCTTGTTGTGCTGGGTGGGCGCTTAATTTGTACAAACTCTCTTTATGTCGCCATCTAAAATCGTCATATCTCTAGTACGGATGCCAGTTTCAAATTGCAGATAAGCCACTAACGGGCTTTGTAAAATAATCCATCCTCCTAAGAAAATTAACCAAACACCATAAACGTCGGAATTCATAAAGTTTCTCGTTAAATTATATTTTTCCGGGAACCATTAATCTAGTAGATTCTCACGACTAGAAAAATTCTGTCTAATCACAATTGAGATGTATGAAGAGACGCGTCGAGGGAACTGCTGCTGAGGTGAAATGGAATTTCGGAGCATTCCGTTGAGCAAAATGGAGCAGAACTGCAAAAATAAATATTTCGCTTCCCTTCAAATAGTAGAATTCCATGAAACGTCATTTTCAAACCCTGCAATTAATTTTTTTCGAAACTGCTTCGAAAAATCTGCTCCCGAGGTCGTTTTATACTCGCATCAACCATACACTGGAAAATTTTTTTTGTTAAAAATGGTCGATATTTTGTTGAACACGGCCAACTAAATATTTTTCGATAATTTCAAAATTTTCGTTATTTTGGCAGAATATTTGGTTTCAAATGGAATTGTCAGCAAAATTTACGATTGGAACGACAAAAATTTGCTTCCGAAGAGACTTTATAGAATATTTCTTGCTGCGATGACACAATTTTTGGAATTATTGAAAAAAACGTTTAGTCGAACGTATCGAACAAAATATCGATCTTTTCCAACAAAATTTTGTTTTCAGTGTAGACATATCTACGCCACTACGTCGATACTGCATACATGTAATATACAAGTAGCTGCGAGGCTATTTTGCGATTCTTTCTGATTTTCTCGTTCGAACACCCAGAGGCTCGGTCACGAATTCACAGTTATTCCAGGTCGAGGACTTATCGAGTAGATCTCTCGGTCAGCTCGAGTCCGAGAACTCTGAGATTTCGACCATCTTTTTTGTACTCCAAGTATTTCGTGTTTTATTTACACACACAATTCAGCCCGTGCCAAGCATACCCACACTTTTCACAAAGTTGTGAATCATTGGCCGCCCTCTCTTGCCATTCTCGCACATACGAAGTCTGCGGTGCCGGAACCTCAGAGCCTGCGTTACAAAAATTAATGTATATTCGCTGGAAAAGTATATTTAGGGTACGATATGTATGTGCATAACAAAATCGATGAGACGAGTCTATGAATGGTTACTCAATAATCGAATACCGTTCGGCCCGCAAGAGTTTGCTAGATTTTGGGCCCAGGTTATCGAGCGCTGTGCAAGAGAGAGAGAAACGAAGAGCGAGAGAAAGTTAGATCGATAGAGCAGCATTAAAACAGACGTGCGAATTATTTCATTATCATGATCGCTCGTCGGGAGCTAGTATAATGAACGACGTTAAAACGGCGCCCTCACGTAACTGTATATATGGTCCAGGCCGGTTGCGAAACGCGACGGGACGAACAGCGTCGACGACGACGACGACGACGATGATGACGACGATAGAAAGCCTGGTGTGTTCATGTTCATCCTCTGGTCCACCTAAAACTTGCTCGCTATCTCTGTATACGATAGATTGGCGAAGCCTGGAAAAAGCTTCGCCTCTATCCGATGCATTAACACGACGAACAGCGAGGGGTAAATGAGAGGAGGCAAACGAGAGGATCGCTTGGTCTGATGCGCGCTCTCACTGACCTCAGCCATTATTATCAGTTTAGCTCGTGCCCGGTGTCGTTACATCGTCGACACATAGACCCCGCTCGAGCACGGTCCAAAGAGCTCTCTCATCTTTCTCTCTCCCTTGCTCTCTCACGCACACACACACACAGAAACTGTTCCCCTCTCGCGCGATATATATTCTCGACGAGCTCACAAGCTCCTATAACGATAACCAAGAGCTAGGGAAACATCGTCGGTTATATGGGATTAAGGGCACACTCGTTGGATCACTTTGTATACTGATTGGCTCGTTCCTTTACTACAAAAGGAATGAGTATATGCCGAGTATTATTACGAGGTGATCGCTCTCTTTATCTCAATGAAACAGTCGATCGAAGGAAACGAGATAACATTCCCCACATATATCGGAATTCAAGAATACGCGTTCCATTTTTTACTGCATCAGAAACTATATATTCCTATTTCTACGAACGTTGATTAATGCTTTGATCCAATTATTCATTAATTCCTCATTATTCTTTCCTATTTGATTCTTGGAACGTTCCGAATCTCCGTTCTATCGAGCAGAGTGATGAATCTTTGGAAAAGCAACGAATGAAGGACAGTTTCCGAGCTACTGAATGCGGAATAAATTCACAAGGAAAGTCCAACTCTC
This sequence comes from Hyposoter didymator, assembly GCA_037952995.1. Taxonomy (NCBI): domain Eukaryota; kingdom Metazoa; phylum Arthropoda; class Insecta; order Hymenoptera; family Ichneumonidae; genus Hyposoter; species Hyposoter didymator. Next base: position 2,652,801 of record JBAJMU010000007.1, read on the forward strand.
CGAAGAGTCATAATTCATCATTTTTACGTATTCATGAAACTTTTCCTTTTAATATATGATAAATTGATAAGTAACTTGAAAAACGTGCATATATACTCGTAAGATTGGAGCTAAGGTAGAAGATGAAGTAAAGCAATACGGTCCATCGCGAGGTAGCTAGGGTGTATCGTCCAGGGAGAGTTGTTCCGCATTATCACCGTAGATTGAATTTGTTGGTAAAGTAGGTCGAAACTCGAAGGAGCAGGAGCCTCGTGCGAAACGTGACAACTTTCTTTTGTGCTCTTCATCATTTTCGTGGGATGAGAAGGAATAAGATGAAGAAGAGTATATAAAGAGGAAAGGAGGAAGAAGAGTTGTGGTCAGTGTAAAGACCGAGTTTTTTTATTCGCAAAGTTGGTCTATGAGACTGAATAGAAGTGTGGATGCTTTATAAGGCATAAAAGGGAAGCTTAGGCGACCAAGTAGTTTTTCTTTTGTTTCAGGAAGCCCGAGGACTTGTTTTTTCATCTCGTTGTTGTTGCGTCATTTGTACATAGAGATGCTCTTTGAAAGAATATGTGCTAGGTCGTCAGCTTGGGGTAACTCGATCTCTGCAGGGCTTAGGCCAACACGAACTATGGACTTTTGGTCTATTCGTCGCCATTGATGCCCCAACACCGCACACTGTCTTTTTTTTTGTTCGACCCTACGCTCTCGTACAATGTAAATGCATCCATACATATGCAGCCGTGTTTATGTGTTAAGGTAGATATATTGCGGGGGCATTCCGCAAAGCAAAACGAGCAACGAGCTCCCCATGCACACTCGCCTGTGCGAAACATTTCCTCCTGGTACGTAATGCACCTTATTCTTTACTACGTGTTCTCCCGTGTTCTCCGGCTCTTCTGGATACGAATACTCACGTGACTTCGAAGCCAGTATATACCTTGGTGTGTACATGGCCGACAAACTTCGTCGACATGGCGTCGAGTAGCCCTACAGACATCAGCAGCAACGAAAGACATAAACTTGGTAACGACGGAACGAGCCTCTGCGTCCTTCTCTTCGGCCATTCCTCACACACTCGCTCTGTCCTCTTCTCATAACGGACAAGGAAAATGACTTTTTCTGGGCAATTCCGTTGCCAAGAGCTGCTATAATAGAGGTATGACCTCCTTCAACCTATATGCGAATAAGAGAACCATAGAGCGATTCTTGACTTTTCCATGGAATAATGCCTGAGATATGGAACGGTGATAAGTTTAAATAAAAAAGGGACTCGTCAAAAGCTCGAGGCACGCGATAAACTTGTCGATTTTCAACACAACTTATTATTTCGAATATTTTTACATTTTCGTGTGCTTTGCCGAGAGACTTGTAGAAATAATTTGGCGAAAATGCCATAAGTGTCTCGTTTGGGTTTGGGCATGCTCGGAGCTATTCAAGATGGCCATTCCACTTACCGTTTCAACCGATCGATATTCGTTCTATTATTGGCTAGTTGCTTCATCCTATCTGAAGAGCAATCATCAAAAATTTTCGAATAACTATCAAAGGTCACAGCCTTGACGATCAACCGAATTGATTTTTTTCCACCATTTGTTTCGATTGAAATTTGATGTGGCAACATTTTGAAGTGACGAAATTTATCGAGCATTCGATGCATTTGTCCAGCAACATACACGAAGCTTTGTTCAGAGCTCGTTACCAATGGTAACGGTGAAAAGATCACGCGGCGTTGGATCTACGACCGGAAACTCGATACCTTACCTTTACCTCTTGCACTCTCCTTCTCGCGTACACTGGATACGAGAAAAGTATAGATAAGTTACTAGGGCCTTGCATGTGAATAATATTCAATTTCGTTCGATTCTCGTCTACGAGCTCTTTCCTTTTATACACACATCATCGGAATACATCTTCGCATTGACTTTTCGAACGATATATTCAAAGCCAGACAAAAAGAAATGCGTAAGGCGAAAGCATGCGTGCGATCGAATCAAGTCGAAAGAAGCACGAGGTGAGAATCTTCGGAATATTCCATCAGAATTGAATAGCGTCATATGCGCTGCGCGTTTGGTGAAACTGACCGACTCTAAGGTAAAATCGAATCAATCCTCGCAACTTTACTCCTCCTGGTATATGGGACTTCCGGTTCCGTGCAATCGGAAATATTGGATAAGTCTCTAGCAAGTTGGTACGTTTTCTCGATGTGACGTCGGTCGCAAGGAAACCAATTTTTCCAATGCAACTTTGAAATGTGTTCAAGTGTCGTCCCAAGGCTCACCACAGATGACAATCCCGGTTGGGACCGTATGGAACAGTCCTGTGTTCAGAACCCGATGAAAACTTCCAGCCCACGAACCCTGATAAGTCATTAAAACTGATCGAAACCACGTTCGAGCCTGAGCCCTTGTTAAATTTGAAACAATAAGTGAGACTGCTCTATAGTGAGTTTTTTTTCAATTGCCCGAGCAGTTTCCTTCGCCCTTACCGACAGAGCTCCTACGAAAAGAAAAAAAAAATCTACAGAACAATTTAAAACTTTTTTCGCCATGTCCTCACGGGTGGCCCATTTTACCCTTGGAGCTCGATCTGCTCTGATCGTTTTTTTCTAAACTTGGATGTATATCGAGACGAGAAGCGAAATAATTCTGGAATCTATGGAACTCATGTGTTCCACGCTCGTCTCATTCGTTTCACGTACAAAACTCATAACAAAAAAGCATCCCGAGGCGAACGAGAGTTCACTCATCTCGCCAGGTCTTCGCGTTACTGTATCTTATCTGCAGCGCAGGGTACTCTGGTGAGGCCGACTGAGAAAAAATGTCTGATTATTAAGACAACGCGTAACACACTCAGCCTTTCGGTACGCTGCTTGCTCGTCTCTCTTGATATATATATATATCATTTTTCCTCTATCTCGCTTCTCTTATCTGAATATTTATCCAATTCTCGGGGCTCCACTTCGCTCTCGAGATTTGAATACGTAATAGCATTTCTCGGGCTCTCGAGTGTGTAAACTCGCGCGAGGCTCTATTTCTGTGGTTCACTTGCTAATTGTCGCCCGAGAATTAACCAGCTTTGCTTTTCTGATTAAGGTACACTGCTGGCTCCCTAATCAAGTTACTGCGACCTAAATTTCTTAATGTGAGCGTCAATACATTCGACCTAATGTGAATGCCCCATGGAATATTCCTGCTGCGCGGTGGTAACCCATACGACGAGTTATTTAGATTCTTGACAAATATAGCATGAGATTCACCAAAATTCACCTTAGAATCGCCAGTTGTCGATGTTTACACGTGCGAAGTTCGAATAATCATTAAAATAACGTCTAAATATTATTTTTACAGTAAAACATCGACAGTCGTTTTGTAAATTAAATAAATGGGCACGCAGCTGCGATTTATGATGATTTTACGATTTTTAACTCTAAACAAAATTTGCCCCAAATAAAAATTTTGCATTTCAGCGCAAGGTCTACCGCGTTCCATAAATATCAATGGACGAAATATATTTTATTCTATACACACACGTATATTTTTAGATTGAATTTTATGTGTATAAGTGCGAGCGCGTTAGTCGACAGCGAATGGTACTCGATTTTCTATAGCGCGAGCTCGCGAACACGCGGTTCATTTCTGGATCCCGTTCACGCGAAAGAGCGAACGAGATCTTCACGTTGAAGAGACGAGAGGTGAGTCACGAGAAGAAATTGAGAGAGAAGGTATTCAAAAGAAAGAGGAGGCTGAGAGAGAGAGCAGAGAAAACTCTTATGCGCGATGTGGAGTTCTAACAGAGGAGGGTTTTTTAACTTGCTTTACCATTGGATAAGAATCTATCTTGGTACTGAAAGTCTCGCGTCGTCTTTCAGTCTTTCTCCATTTCTTCTTTCGCCTCTCTTCGCAGTCTTCCTTGCACTTTTACGTACACACGCGTTAGAGAGAAATTCTTGTAGCATCTCCAGAGAAAAAAAACACGATATTTTACAACTAGACTATCTATCCAAGAAATTTCCCCTCGTCTGCTTGTCTGCGTGAGTGTGTATTCTGTTATAAGCTTTTATCTGCCTGAACAAACAATGCTTCACGCGCTCTCTTCTCGCAATTTACTGTCTTTTCATATATTTTCATTCTCATCTCTAGCTTTGTAATTTTTACACACATTATTCTTGCTAGATTCACATGGTTGAGAGCACCGTCTTTGACGAAAAACGGAATTTCACACTGAAAACATAATTTTGTTGAAAAAGATGAATATTTTGTTCTAAACCTTCGACTAAATGTTTTGTTTGAATAATCCCAAAAATTGTGTCACTGCAGCAAGAAATATTTTATCAAGTCTCTTCGGAAGCAAGTTTTAGTCGTTCTACTCGTTAATTTCGCTGACAATTTCGTTAGAAACCAAATATACTGTCAAAATAACGAAAATTTTGAAATTATCAAAAAATATTTAGTTCACCGTATTCAACAAAATATCGACCATTTTTAACAAAATTTTATTCTCTTTACTCTTAGGAGTGAATAAACAAAATAATCTCCACGTGGATGTTAATAATCCTGGGCGTACCGGATTAAATGTCGAAAACCATTATTGCATAGATTTTTTCTACACTTCGAGGTTTAAATGATTGCAAAGTAAAACAGTGGAAAACTCGATTGTCCTGATGAGCGGAAAAACCTTCGGTCGTAAGTTTGGACTGAGTTTCTGTTAAGTTTTGTTCCTTCTAGACACTCATGCCTCGCGATGAGCAGTTGCTCCAGCCCAACAACTGAGACTGCACGTAGAGAGTCTATACGAGTGAAAACATTTTTTCTCTTATTGTTGACGTGAATTATTATCATTATTTTTTACGTTTTCGTAATCTGCTTATGCAAATAGTGACTCGTTGCTTCGATCAAGAGTTTATTGTCGCACAAGCGTTAGTCATCTTCACTGGTATATGACTTGGAAGCAGGTCGATCGACAGGATAAAAATACTGATGGAGTGGTCGCAGTTTATTTCGAAGCAACGATTCATCCGTGTGCGAGTCGCTGCAAGGAAAGAGCAAGCGAAAAGCAAAGTATATCGTCAGTATGTTCGCTTGGTACTCGCAGTTAAAAAGATAAGAATGTCTTTTCATTTAGTAAAATACTAATGGCATCTCTTTGAAAGTGCTGCCCGTGGATAAATGTATAAAAAGTTGCATTGAGATAAATGGCACTGGAGTTTTATTGGGTTGAATGAATCGATTTTTCTTGGTACAATTCCATCTGCCTTGTTAAGCACTAACTGGATCTTGGTGAAGAGTTAATATTCGTTTGGCCTACTATATGCTCCGAGACTCGGGACACATGAATCTTGGAGTTGTCACACTGTGCCAAAGTGCAGTATATGCTCGCGACGCTTGATACGCCCGATAAAATATATGTAACAGCTCTCTCCGGGGAGATAAATGGATCTGAGTCATTTTGTCGCTGCTGGAAGATGATGGCACGTCCAGGCGTATATAATCTGCAATGTAACTCGATCCGATACACTGCAGTCAAGTTCTCAATAATAACAACAACGATGCCATCAATTATTGTCATTATCGGTAAAAATATTCGTTGGAATTTATTTACTCGTGAATCGGAAAAACAACGTGGCCAAAGCATGAAAAGCACTGCTAGAGGAGAAGAGGGAGCAGTCGCATAAACTGCTGTAGTTGATTTTATATATCGCGCACGAAACGTATAGCCAAGTTGTAGGTTTCTCTCGTGGCGTTTAAGACGATCTACGTCACTTGAAATACAGACACATATCTATATAGTGAATTCTCTATTAATAGGTGGACCATGCTCTCGCTCCATTACTCTTGATTAACTATATTGCCAGGGCAACGGCATTGCACGATAACGCCCAGGCATATGTACGCGTACCACGACGCACGCAAACAGAAATCACACACATGGATACTTGGGACGAAAAGTTGGAGGAAGATTGTGTGATAATTCTGAAAATATTGCACATTCATTTTGATAATTGATTTCTCGAAATTCTACCACGTTTTCACGTTTCTTTTGTTTTCTCTTTTGTCATTTACTCTTCCGCTTCACGCGAAACCTTATACACAGCTCCAAGCAATAAGTTGTCGATTCTTTTCTTTACCCAAGCTCATGGACGATAGACAAAGAATAATTGATGAAAAAAATGATTTCGTTGCGAACGAGACTGAGGCACGAGGTATTTGTTATTTTTTTATATCGTTTTTTTTATTGTCTGTAAAATGCATGTAACGTTGGGAAATTTATCACTCTCAGAACGAATTCCAGTTAGCCTCCATTCACTATGCATGTATATGCACGCGTTGTCGAGTCAGCGGATGACCGAAAAGTATTTTAATTACAGTCAACTCGAGAGTGTCTCTCGCTGCTGACGCAGTCGCTCGTAGTCTGTCCGTTGAATCATTTCGCTTAGGTGCCAATTTTACTTTACTCTGTCCATGGGATAGAGGAGCGATTCTTCCTCGGCGCGTGCTCTACGCGAAAGAAAGAAGAAAGTTCGGAAGGAGGGGGCAATTATTTTTATCGTTATAGGAAGAAAAAAGTGCATGTTGCCAGAATGACGCGTCCACGAAATGATTCATTGAAAAAATTTACGAGAATAAATGTGGAACCGAAAGAATTTGTCCTTTTGGTAATCGCGATTCTTAGGCTTTCGTGATCCTTTTTTCCAGGACTATTCCCCACGATCGCGAGCCTCGTCGACATAGTCATTACTATTACGAGACTCATTGAACGACGTTTATACCTCCTCATGCATTCATCAGCAGAAAAGACACTCATTATTCAAATTAGACCAACTACCTTAAGCTATTGCGACTTGGTATTCACCGTGGGCAAAGCTTATATTAGTTTCTTTCGGGCTTGCTTCGAGTTCCTCGCCGGAAACGACGCGTCATCATATTTTCCAAGGTGGATATATTTTCTCCTCTGCTCCTACGATTACCTATCCTCGCACACTTTAATACTTTTTTTTCCTTTTCTTTCCGCTCTACACGTTTTATTCCGTCGGTTAAATCTCCCGAAGCTAAAAGTCTTCTCTTTCATGGTGAACTTTGAATTGCAAGCTCAATCCTATTCGCAGAGAATCAGCTCTGTTCGTCGTCTACCGGTGTTTGATTTCGTTTTTTGTTTCTTAGAATTGTTTGACTGGAAGATTATTAAAAAAAAATTGAAAATCAACATTTCGACAATCGTTCGAGGATTCTCGAGCAATGTGACGTTTTTTTTTTACTAGTTCAGTTTTTACCGTTCATGGCCATAACTCTGAATTCCGCAGGGCAATAAGAACTTCGGAGAAGAGTTGCTGCCTATGGTTCAAGGATAATCTTTCGAGATCAGATGGTTCGTACCATTCAATCCATCCATCGAGCCTTTGCAATGTAAAGAGCGGATCTGACACATAATTTTGCGCTGAAAGTCCTTGGAGTTACGCCCTCGAAATTGATCGGTAGTCGGTTCGGTACGAACATGCTGTTCGAGGATATTTTTAGTTCACGAACATTTGCACAAGCTGCACATCGATTTTTCCTGTTTCAATGTTTCAAAAGCTCGGGAGAAATTCTGGGAACATTTTTTCCGCGTCTCCTTATCCTAAAAGCCGGTGAAATTGAAGCGAGGGAAACTTGGATAAAAAAGAACGATCTGAGGTCAAGAATAAGCGAAGCCAAAAGTTTATTCGGACCTCGATTTATCGAGTTTTTATCCGAGCGATTGTTTTTGTACTATTTCAATTTCCCCTTCATTTTTTTTCCATTCCTCTGCGGTGGAAAAAAACAACGACGATCGCTGAGGACTTGACCTAAAACTAATTTAAACCTCAAGGGACTTTGGCTGGGACTTGACATCGAACACGAGCCAAAAGTCATATTTATTAAATGTACACGAAGGACTTGATAATATTTCTTTAAAGCATGAAAAAGGAATTGGGGCGAGGCAAAGTTTCTATGCATATATTTAGAGCCTTATATTGGAACTTCTGTGGATAAAATGACTGAAGAAAAGTGAAGGATAAAAAGCGAGTCTCAATAATTATTCACTTTTATATCGAGAGTCAGGGTCGTATTTTTCTAACGGCAATTTTTTCTATACACTACGCTTTGTCGTCGGATATATCGTATTTTCATTAAGCACTCTCCCTCTTTTCTTTCGAGGCTGCTGGCAATTGACTTGATTTTTATGTATCGATATAGTAAAAGCAGCCGCGAGGAACGAGAGTGTGTGTGCTCGTTAGAGACGAGCCACGAGCCTGATGACTGTTCTTTCGCGTTGAATTTGCTTTAATTCACGCTCTCCCGCGATACTCGTATTATGTGTACGACGCACACACACAAACACAAGCAAAGCTTGCCACTTTTCTCTTCTTCTTTAATTCTCACTCGAACACAGAGTTTCCTGCTATGAGCTCAGGATCAAATTGCGTCATTTTCATCGCGTGACTATCGCCATTATTCGCTGTTCGCGATTTACCATCAGGAGGGAAGCACTGGATAGGCAGATGTAGGTTCACCTTTGACGGAAAAAATAGCTGGAGACACGGAGAAGAATGGAACGATCAGATTCACTCCGATTTTTATCGGTTCAATGAATTTATCTAAATCTTTAATTCCCGTGTACGATTTAAACAGCAGAACGGGAACGTACAGCGCACTACCTGTTTGTTGGGAAGCACACAACAAAAACTCACAAATTTTGAAATTTAATTGGTTAAAAATCTTTGGAGAATTAAAAAGGAAACAGTACGAAGAGCAAAGTGTTAGCAAACCAAAACTCGAAATGGATCATTCTCATACAGCCTTTTTTAGCGTCACGAATAATTTCTGCACCGAGTAGTTTCTAGGGAGCTGGCAATTGACGGTGGCGAGGGACGGCACTGTGTTCGTACGTGTGTTTTTTTGTTTTCACGCGTTCAGAAGAGCGGTGAATCTTTTAAAGACCGGAGAAGGCACCCCCAAGGGGAAGGATGCTGTGTAACTCGTAACACATGCGCGCCAGTGCAGCATCTCGCGAAAGTGTCTTCTTCAGTCACTGCTTCGCTAACACACGCCCGCACAAACGCTTACACTCGCACGTAGATATATCGAAGCAGTTTTTTTTTTGTTCTTTTTCTTCCGTCTGTAAGCGGCGATGCGAAGCGTCGAGAAAAGAGGGACACGCATGCAATGTCTTCTCGTCGTCTCTCGCGGGCAATTCGCTCGAGCCTGCTCGTATATATCAGCGTGCGAGAACGAGACGGAAATCTGGGTTCGATTCGCCAGCTCTCAGCGTGTCTGTGAATCGTGGCCGGAGGAAGGACCGCGCCGATTCTTGGAAGTATAAATCTCGTTGATGCAGTACATTCGGTACTGTGTGCGAGTCTTCCTCCGGTTTCCAAGTGTCCATGTGTTTGCGGGCACATACACAAATATTTCCTGATTACACATGCATACGGCATTTGCCCACACACAGACATATATGTATTTGATTAACGGACATCGGGCAGAGCAGGGAATTGCAGTCTGAGCTCGATAGACCAGGGTAATTATGTCTCGAAGTAATTACGTTAATTGGTCACTTCTCAGTAGCAGTGAACAAATCGTCCATGTGCGTTAAGAGGCCAAGCCTTTCGTTTGAGAATCCACTGTGTATTGAAATCGTACAGCGACAATTGTCAATTTGATGAAACGAGGAACGAAAAGTTTGGTGAGTTTATCATTTGTTACTGCAAATTCGTTGAGAGTTTTTTTTTTTTTTTTTTTTT